>JANUWG010000482.1:0-11634 GCA_025175695.1 Eugenia klotzschiana
CACAATTATGAGAACACATCTTAGTAAGTTCGCCTCCTAAACCTCGCTCAGGACGACACGTAACCCTACGCTTAATCCTAGGCATGCAATTAGGTCAACAACTCAACCACGGTAGCAAATGAGCTCAACATGCGAATGAACATTCAATAGTAACACGTTCGTGCATCAGAATGTATATGCATGCGAGAATCTTGAGGTTCTGCCACAATGGGATTTCATTTTCATCTGACTCGCACTAATCGCATCAGGTCGTGCCTCAACCCGCGCTAGCCGCCTCACGGTTGGCACCCTTGTCTCTCCAGCTACCCCGTGCTGAGCACGTACGGGCGCACTGTGCCTCGACCCGCAATACTCGATTCAGGTCGGTACCCTTATTGCTCCATTTTCCCCGTGCCATATAGGCACCTCAGGGCCGCCCCATGTTAACACGCCTCAGGACTAATATTACTGCTTGACGAATATCTCACACGGCAGCCAAATGCATGCCAAAGCAACACAATGCATCTCATGTCATTTATCCATGCATGGCAGTTCAGTTTCATACCGCCTTAGGCAAGCAATCAAGCACGGGTACAAACGACAGTCAATTCTCACCATTTCTCAAGTATTAAATTTTCACATACATACTCCACAATCACATGGTGCCTAAATAAACTCAATTTCATTACCAATCGACTGTCTAAAGTGCCGTTAGGCTAAACATGTATTTTAAACTCTAATTCATTCAAATTAGCCCCCAAATTCTCATTTTTCTCTCTGTGAACAGTAACTTACCTGAGTGAACGGTAACATCCGGTGGTGAATAATGCATGAATAGTATTTTTTTATCAGTGAACAGTAAAATCGGTAATGCACAATGTGATTTCTCCCTCGTTTCAACCCACTCGACTATCCACGACACCCCAAACACCAATCCACATCATCTAACCCTCATAAACAACATTATTCAGGCCCAAATACACAAAATTACCATCGGATGAACAGTAACCCATCATGAATAGTAACTAGCAGCACAAAACAGCCCGTTTTGTCTCAAATCAACTCCGATTCAAGTTTAGTTTTCGCCCTAACCAAGATCTAACGATTACCTATCGTCCAACTCAAGATTTAGGAGGAAAACTCACCGGAAATAAGCTAGAACAGCTCTACATCGAAGCTGGAACAGAGGCGACAAACAGCAACGGAGAGACGACTACACGCACGACTGACTCAAACTGAAATTCGGGACAAATCAGAGCTGATCTTGGGGTGATTCTTAAACCAAAATTTAGAGGAAAGATAGATGAAGAGACTCATGGTCGGTTGGAGTTCAATCGGCACGACGACGGCTCCGATAACGGCGAAAAATGACCGAAACAGTGGTTGAAAAATAGCCTGCACAGGGTCCGATTTTAGCTCTATTTGAGGGTGTTCTATGGTTGATCTTGAGTAGATTTTTGGTGAAGATATACTAGAGAGAATGATGAAAAAGTGAGTGGAACGGTGGCTAAAAATGGTGGCAGTTGGAAGGCGGAACGGAGGCAAAACAAGCGGCGGTGCTCCGGCGGTCAAAAACCGAGAGAGAGAAAGAGATGAGAGAGAGTGAGCATGAAATTTTGAGAGAGAAGAGGGTGGTGGCCGGCCAAATAATGGAGGAGAGAGAGTGATCTTGAAATTTTAAGAGAGAGAGTGAATTATTGGTGAGTACTATTCATGATTTGACAGGTTGACCACTATTCATCTTTTGACCCTGTCAAAAGTTTGACTGATGGTGACCGATAGTCGATTGATACAATTAATTTGACATCTGATTGACATATCTCAGGATTAGTGAAAAACAGGACTGATCGGGCTCAAACTGGACTGATTGGGGCTCAAGCGCGAACGGAATTGGACACGAGATCGCACTAGATTGGAATTATAATCTCACTAAAAATTTCACTACCCACTATCTAGGGAGTCTAAAGAAAATCGGGGGTGAAACGATCATTTTCAACTTACTGTCTTTCTTCTCGGCACTCTGGAACCAATCAGTCAATTTCCAAGCCTTTCGAGCGTGATGTCCAATATTTGTCTCTTAATCCCAAAAATCCAAATTTACTCATCTTATAAATATCCAAATTTCAGGATGTCATACCAACAATCTAAAGTATAATGGCCAAGTTCATTGCAACGATAATATCTAATTTTAGATTTATCATACCATTGGCCGCTCGAGTTCTTTCCTCTTCCATGAACACTTCATTGATTTTGATATCTATTGTCATTGCAAGCAATATTTCCCCTACTTCGTCCATGATCTCTACCTAGAAAAGGTCCTAGGCCTTGATTGTGATCTTGATTCGTCCCTTAGGTTTGCACGGGACTTGTACTTTGCTGCTTCTCATCTCAGATAGTCAACTAAGTTTGGAGTACTTCCTCCACCGACTCTTGCTTGTTTCATTTGAGTCTTTCTTCATGGGTTACAAAGAACCTAGAAGCTCATTGATTGTCATCGCATCCAGAGCTTTCGATTCTTTGATTGCGACACCAATGTGGTTGTACTTCTTGTGTAAGGACTAAAGTATCTTCTCAACAACTCGAACATCTTCATTGTTTCTTTTCAGCTGGCCGATAATCGCCAAAACTCTTGTGAAATAATCAGCAATTGATTCATACTTTTTTCATATGGATTACCTTGAATTCGCCTCTTAAAGTTTAGTGAATCTTCTTCACTTTTTGTACTCCTTGGTGTGTGTTGTGAAAGGAAGGATCTCCCATGCCTACTTAGAAGTAGTGGCGTTCGAAACCTTCTCAAACATAGAATCATCTAAAGCTTGATAGATGATCGACAAAGCATTTTGATTGAACCTTTTGCAAGGCATTCTCTAATTTTGACTCAAGGTGGCTTCACCATCTGGCTCATCATAGCCAGAGTTGACAATTTCTCATACCCCACCATTCTAATAACCCAATTACCATAATTTTCTTTGGTAAAACAAGGGCATTGAAGAGGAAGTTGAGTGTTTGTTGAAGCCATGATCTTGAACTGCAAGCTCCACTCCCAATTTGATGGGGATAAATTGAAGGTGAAACACTCACAACTCGCACAAC
The DNA here is from genome assembly GCA_025175695.1 of Eugenia klotzschiana. Lineage (NCBI taxonomy): Eukaryota > Viridiplantae > Streptophyta > Magnoliopsida > Myrtales > Myrtaceae > Eugenia > Eugenia klotzschiana. Next base: position 3,073 of record JANUWG010000482.1, read on the forward strand.
TCAAGAGAAAAGGAGACGAATAGACTTTTTTATACTTCTTTTTTCACCTCAATTCACCCATAACAAAATGATGACAAGACTTGCTTTTATATAAGCTTGTTACATGACTCTTCATATTACTCTCAAGTAACTTATAAATGTGTCTAGCATTCCAATGAGATATGCTCCTAGAAACACAAATAGTCACAATGTATTTATGGAACACTAACTAGAATCAGAACATGAACAAACTCTTGAAAACGATACTACAATAAGGACTCTTAATTCTTGAACCAGTCTTGGAAGTCGAATATACATCGACATTGACATCAATTCGGAAATATCAACGTCGAGGTAACAATCGACACCTTCAACCTTGAATCGACAACTTCTTCGCCCAATTAGTAACTCTCTCAAAGTGGATTTGGTTTAATTTCTAACAAGAAACCTCACCTGGAGTGAAACATATCGCTTCGTGGTCCGGTTCAACTATATCTCTAGTCCTGCGCCAGTAGTGATTATGGGGCGGGCCAACTCGGGCGAAAAACCCGTGCACCTGTTGGCTGTTGGAGACTGAGTTGTCCGTCAACCTGGTCTGCAGAGAGATTCTCTAGGCGACTGATTCAAGGTCAGACCTGATTAGAAGATACCATCGGGCGTCGAACCGTCTCAAAGATTACAATCAAGAGAAACGCTTTCTTGAATTGGGATGTCCCCATGCATGTGTTTCGCATTCCACGCCGTCATTGATTCTGACTTTCCTGCTTGTGTCTACATGTTCTTTGGCCCACCAATCTATATTCTTGAGACTTTAATCAGCGTGGCGATCATGTAGAAATATCGTCACACGAACGACTTGAGGGATCGACGCGTATACAATTTGTGATTTTGGTGAATAGATTCATTGCATGAGCGAATAAGATTTTTCATTTCTTGACTTTTTTATGTAAGAAATACTTTGTGCTTACGGTGTACCTATATTAATTTTGCGATTTCCGCAGTTTACTTCCGGATAATTTATACCTGAGGAAAGACTTTTTGGCGCTAACGTGTAATAAAGCATTTGGATTGGATGGGACACGCGACAATTTGAGAGGGGAGAAAGCTGGGACGGCCTCTGGAATTCTGATTCTCCTTGTCAGAGCATTTCTTGTCGATGAAGGTAATGACCCCAATAATCCTTAAATTTTTGCTCATCGTTCAATGTAATTTTTAGACAATTTTTTTGCTCAATGTTGTCTACTAGTTCAATGTGATCCTCTCATTAAAATTATTGACAAAATTTGCTGAAGTGGACAGAAAATTTCGTTAGTTTTTGACTCATCATTATTTTTTGTACAATTACAGCCTCATACTTTGTTTTAGGGATCGGTTCTAAGATCTACCTAGGTTCCATCTATATTCTTAATTAGACGATTGCAGTGAATAATCAAATTTAATGATCCCCATTTGCTACTACAATCCACTAATCACTACTCATATTTAGACGCACGAAGAACATGAAACATTAACAAACTAAAAATCTCAGTCATGGATATTGCTCGAAATGAAAGCTCAGACGAGTAGTTCTAACAATGTACGTCATGCAATGCCACATAATCACGCAAAGGCATAAAGCAAGAAAAACACAACTACTTGTTCCAAGTTCTAGGAACTTACCCGTCGGAATCAGTTTTCTGATTTTTTGAGCCTAGAACCTACCATGTATACTCTAGAACTTAAAATCAATCTTGTTAGCCTTATTCCATTTAGTTTGCGTATCTTTCCCATTTTATTTATTCTTAAGATGAAAAAAAAAAGATAATTGAATTGGTCAACGCCGAAAATGGTGTTATCTAAAGTAGCTTAGCCGGCGTATGTCTGAACATGTTTTTTTTCTTACTGAAATTAAATGAAGTTAAATTATTTAAACGGTTCGGCACCGACCTGATCAGGACCGGGAGGCCCGGACCGGGCCGAGAGCTGGCCGACCGGACGGCCCATGGGAGCCCTCAGTCTTGAGCCCAGCAAAACCGGAAAGGTCGAAGCGATCTTCTGCTTCTTCGTCTCCTTCTGGTTCCTGGTTATACCGCGCCGTTCCGTCGCGAGGTCGCTTGTGGTCGCGGTTTAGGCTTCCGTCGCCGAAGCAGCTTCCAGCTCTCGAGGTACATCCTCGTTCCTCCTCCAGCGACCTGTTGTTGTTATCGGTGTTGTTTCCGACGGTTCGCTTCTCCTTCAGTTCTCCCACCGCGATGTATTTTCCGTCTGCGTAGCTTCGCTTCATCCGTTCTCTCCTTTCCTTTCTTGTTTGTATCTTCCTTTTTGGCTTCGGTTGCATGCTTTGTTTCTAATCTTTAGCTGACGAATCGCTACATGTGGTCTCGAGTATGAGATGCGTTGACGCTGTGTGATCATTTTCTAGTGTAATCGCGGTTTCAATGGGTTTCGAGAGCTTATAGGTTGTCGGCGCGAGCTTACTGTTGGTTCGAGTTGGGTCGTAATAGCTGTGCTATAGGGCCTGCTTGTTGCGCGGAGTTTCTGGTTTTCAAGTGTTGCTATTTCGAGAGTGACGTCTATGCTCGGCTGTCTATGCCTTGCCGAGCATAGACGTGAATTCGAAGTGCAATGTGATCACAGGCATCCTTATTGATTGGTTGATTTTCGGTTCATTATATTGATTGATCAGAGAAGCAAATATTTTCGTTCTGGGGGTATTCAAACAGTATTTTCCTCTATGCTCGGCTGCCTATGCCTTGCCGAGTTCAGATTACATTTATATCTTATACTGATGTCATGCTCGCGTTGCTCATGTTAATCACTCATGCGAGTGTATTCATGCATAACATGTCCTGTAAATTCTCTCTCTCTCTCCTGTATTTAACTTTCAGCAATCTTATTTTATCTTATTTATTGGCAATTGCCATGCTATTTACAATAGAGGCTGCTACCATCAAGGGGCGCATGGTTTCTGTTGGTTCAAAAGTTTTGCAATTGAGAAGGCACAAAGTTCATAGTTCGGTGGAAGATAGACCCATGGGTGAGGAAAATAGGTCACATAAGTCAGCGAGAAGGAAAAAAGGCATGAAGAGGAGAGCAGAAGAACATGATTTTGGATCTGGCGGAGATGGTTTTGGGAAATCTTCGCAGGTCTCTGGCAAACACGCAAAGTTCTTGAAAGGACAGGATACTAAGATTTCGAAATCCCCAATTATAAGGTGATTGGTCTTTGGAGTTAATTTGGTGCTTGATGATGTTGCATTTGTGTACTTGTGAGTGTTAGGCTTCTTACTGAACCATTCATGCTCTAGTGATTTATTAGCACGAATTCCTAGGTTCTATGGTTATGGACGATGATTGCAGGACTGACTTCCTTGCAGGAAACAAGTAGATCCTATGACGACAAAATACTTTTCAGATATTGCAAATCTTTTTGAAAGCAATGGAGTCGAATTAGAGGAGAGATCTGTAATATGTGGTAATGCTCTGGAAGAAACCAGAGACAAAGAATATGAACTGGCAACTGATTACATCATAAGCCACATTTTGCAAAGTCTCCTTGAGGGCTGTGATGTGGACCATCTTTGTGGCTTTCTTCGAAGTTGTTCGAGGGACTTTCCTCTCATCGCGATGGATAGATCCGGTTCTCATGTTGCTGAAACAGCTCTAAGGTCTATAGCTACACATCTTCAAGACGAAGAGACCTATTCTGCTATTTCGGAGACCTTAACAATGATATGCAAGGTATAGTTTAGTTTTTTTCCTATCTGTTTAGATGAAAGAGCTAGCAACCGGAAATATATATGCTCTGCAGAAACTCTTTCGACTGGTTTCTTTAAAGTGGCTTATTTGCCAGTGAATTGTATCACAAGATTGTGCATTCTCCTGACCATGATTGATTAGATGAACTAATATGAATGTGCAGTCATTCACGAAAATTTATCTCTTGCCTATCAGGTGATTGTTGAGAACCTTGCTGACTTGATGTATAACTGCTATGGTTCACATGTTCTTCGGAGACTTCTTTGTCTTTGCAAAGGAGTATCATTAGATTCTGCAGAATTTCAGGGAACTAAGTCCTTAACAAATGTAGCAGAGCGCTTGAATCTTAAGACATCTTGCCCTGATGAGAATGCCCAGAAGAATCTTGGCCATGGATTTCCATGTCTATTCAAAGATCTTATTGCAGGGATGCTTAATTGCACTGCAGACGATAAGACCTTGCTAGTTGATCAGTTCGGCAGTTTAGTCCTCCAGGCATGTCTCTGGTATACCCTCCTAATGTTTCGCTGTTTTTCCTTTAAAGCTGGTGTAGTGTTGATAATGGCTCCATGGTGCCTTTGGGATTTGTACTAATAGTTCCCAATCCACTGAAAGAATGTGCATGCATGCACGTACATTTGCGGAGGGAGGTAGGGAGGGAGGGGAGGCAGTTTGGTCCTCCAGGCATGTCTCTGGTATACCCTCCTTAATGTTTCTCTGTTTTTCATTTGAAGCTGGTGTAGTGTTGAGGGAGAGAGAGAGAGAGCTTGCTTGGTCCTCCAGGCATGTCTCTGGTATACCCTCCTAATGTTTCTTTGTTTTTCATTTAAAGCTGGCGTAGAGTTGATAATGGATCCGTGTTGCCTTGGGGATCTGCACTAATAGTTCCCAATCCATTGGGTTGGCTTCTTTCTATCAAGGTCATCCTGAATATTGACTGGTTTTATCATGGCAGACAGTTTTGAAGCTATTAGCGGGGGATGATGAAGAGCTGGGGCAGGTAATACCTATTCTTCTTGGTTGCAACAAAGAAAATATCGCGGAAGGGAACACCATTGAAATGACTGTGGGGCATGAAGTGAAAAATCTTACGTTTGAAAATTCTTACAGTCATTTATTGGAGGTAAGATGCCTAAAATTGTTTTCTTCATTATTGGCATGTTATATCTTCTTCCAAGTCTTTGCTTTCGTGACCATTAATTCATGGTTCAAGTGAGTTTGTCTTTATTGTGTAATTCCATCATTGTTGACTTTTATATAGGCAAGTACAATGCCGCCTAAAAATCTATACCATCAGCAGTTTTCTACGCTTCTAGGCAATATATAGTCCCTTATTATGTTCCACTGCGGCCAGTAGTGTAATTAATGGCTTAATGATAGAAATGACAACCACACGCTCACTATAATGTCCCACACGCTTTCACATGTACCTTTGACTTTGGTAGTAGCCTCTTTAGTGCTATTTACTGAATTGTTCCTTTTTCCCCCCGCATAACTTGCAGGTCATTCTGGAAGTGGCTCCTGAATACTTATACACTGATATGTTCAACAAGATATTTAGGAATTCCTTGTTTGAGATGTCTTCTCATCAATGTGGGAGCTTTGTCGTTCAAGCACTAATTTCCAAGGCGAGGCATCAAGAGCAAGTATGCCTCCCTAGATGCTACTGGCCATTTTCTGTTTTTCATTTTCCACCTTGGCTAATATTTTTCGATGCTTTTCTTTACTTAGAAGGCATATGATTTCTTTTGATCAACTGGTTTTTCTTTTCCTTTTTTCTTCAGCTCTATTATTACGCACCTTTACATGTATCTAGTGTGGATATGTTTTAGTTACATAAATGTTTACTCTGTCTCGTACAATTATGCCTCCTTAAATGCCACTGGCTGTTTTATGTTTTTAAAATTTTCAAGCTTGGCTAATCATTTCCGCGTCTTTACTTAGAAGACTTATTTTATTGCAGGTTCCTTTTGATGATCTGGTTTTTCTTTTCCTTCTTCTTCAGCTATATGTACTGCGCCTTTTACATTCTTTCTAGTGTGAATTTTTTTCTCCAGTTACATAAGTTTTTTGTGTCTTGTCCATCAGATGGTGTTGATCTGGGAGGAACTTGGAACGAAGTTTAAGGATCTTCTCGAGATGGGAAGGTCAGGAGTTATTGCTTCGCTAATTGCTGCAAGTCACCGTCTTCAAACCCATGAACATAAGGTTGGTTACCTTCAAGGCAGTTTTTGCGTATACCTGCTTAACAAGATAGCCAAGGGAGCCTTGTCCATTAGCCATGGCCAAAGCACATCCTTTTCTATTGTATGCCTATTTGGGTTTAGCTCATTGATAGATCTTTCTTTTTAAGTACGTTGATTTCTGGTCTCACAAGTGAAAGCTATTCTTTTGTTGTTCATTTCGGTTTTTGATTTCCTATCCTTGTTTGACAGTGTTGTCAGGCTATTGCTACTGCTGTTTGTTCGGCAGATGACCCCCCAGCATGTATTGTTCCTCGGATATTGTTTCTTGATAATTACTTCTGCTGCCAAGATCAATCCAGCTGGAAATGGCCAGCCGGTGTGAAAATGCATGTGATGGGTTCTCTGATTCTGCAGGCAGTTTTCAGATGTCGCAATGTATGTTCTATTTCTTGCATTTTATGGTGCTTTTGCCCGATATCCCTCTCCCCAACCAGCAGGGCTTTATATGTATAAACTGGAGATACTTGTATGCCTTGTGGTAAAGTTTGCTTGTTGCTTACACTCTAGCATCTTTTAATCCCCTTAGTTTTGCATCCATCAAAACTCATGTTATGCTCCCAAGACAATGAGCATTATTCGACATTCTCCTGCCCGATTCAAATAATTATTTTGCAATACCTGGTGTGCAGGAATACACACAGCCTTTTGTCGCTAGCATTACATCGATGGAAGCGGACCATCTGATGGAAGCAGCTAAAGATTCTGCTGGTGCACATGTTATTGAAGCTTTTCTTGATTCAAGCGCTTCTGGAAAACATAAGCGCAAGCTGATTCTGAAGTATGTGGTCTCTCCATTTCCCTGGTCACAACAAATTTGCATGCATGCATTTGCAGTATATCTTGGAATTTGAATCTTCTGTCTTCCTATATTTCTACTCAATTGAACTCTGATATGGCTTTCGCATAAGGAATTACAATTTGCCTGGGTTCTTTATGAAGGTTACAGGGACATTATGGAGAGCTTTCAATGCACTCAAGTGGTTCTTTTACTCTTGAAAAGTGCGTCACTGCCAGTAATGTCTCACTCAGAGAGGATATAGTATCGGAGTTGTTAGTTGTGCGGAAGGAGCTCTCCAGGACAAAACATGGGCCTCACCTGTTGAGAAAACTTGACATTCACGGGTGAGTTAAAAATATCTTGTTTAAGATATGGAGATTTGAAGGATGCTCCGTCCTTTAGTCATAGGTTGCATATATCAAGGTGTCGTAACAAAATTGGTCTTCCATCTCTGTGCTGATATTTAGTTGTGTCTTGAGAAATTTCGCCCACATCTCTTGATCTTCTATCTAGTTACGATCTCGGTTACCTTTTGGTCATCACACACAGATGTGAGAAACTGAACCTTAACGTGTTTGCTTAATGCAACAGATATGCATACGACCCGGATCAATGGAGGTCAAGACAAGCATCAAAACAGGCTGCTTATAATGAATTCCGTGCCATATTTGGCTCAAGTGGAACCAAATCTTCTAGAGATGACAGCTTTCCTACAGACACTAACACTCCCAAACCAGCATTTGCAAACATAAAGCAAATGAGAAAAGAGATTGATTATCGCCTGAGTTCTGCTGCACCGTCTTTGGTGAAGTCGGATTTTAAGCAACACGAAGGAAGAGCTGAACATCATAGGTACAAAGGAAATGACTGGAAGAAGAGAAAAGGTCCTGGTGAATTCAGCAGTACCCATCTTGCCAGCAAAGCTACTGAGAAGGAAGCGAAGAATAAGAGATCATTCAACTCTTTTGACAAGTCAGATAAGAAACGGCGCAGAATGGATGACCCTTCAAAGGTTTCTAAAAGGAAACCAAAGAAATGATATCACCTGGAAATTCTTTTGCCAAACACTGTAACATCTGCCTTTGAGCTGAATATCGTTAAATTCTTACATCGTCCACACCTTTTGCATCTTTTTTGTAAGCTTCAGTTAAGCTGAGAGTCTGAGACTCTAGTGCTTTACAAATAGTTATTGGTATTTCATTGTGTAGCTGCACAGGGAGTCGCATTTCACAGTAGAAAACTATGTATTTACATTTGTCAAAGATAGCACTCCGGGAGTTTCCCCAGACAAAAGAAACGGTGTTCTTTCGCTATGAATTTCGGTACAAGTGCCTAGAGTCGAAATCTACTGTGAGTCTACAAAATTAATGGGTTTCTACTGAATAAAAAGGAAATGTTGGGAAATCTTTGTGATTGACCTTGATCTTTCGGCTGCGACTTTTAGCCACCTCCTGGAGGAAGCAGGACCTCGTTATGAGAAAGTAGTGCCGGATGGAAGATGGAAGTTCCTTCAAATGGGCAGAAATTCGAGGCTGATGAAGAGAAAGACTACTTGTTCTGTATTGGGTTGGATGTGCTAGGAGGTATGCGCCGAAAGCTTGAGGCGACTTGCTTGTAAGGACTCTTCCCGTCCGTCTGCATCTCCTGGGAAGCTGACTCCTTGCTGGATTGTGAAGAGCTTTGCTGCATCAAAACTCGACCCTCGACACGAAGCTCATTCGGGAAAGAAGAAAGAGCCAGTAGCAGTAAGGTAAGTGCAGCCACTTCTATGGATTTGAGTCTCATGGTTCCAAGAAATGCTCTCAATAACCAAGAACCTAT
>JANUWG010000483.1:0-11624 GCA_025175695.1 Eugenia klotzschiana
GATTTAGTTTCATGTATGAAGGAGAAAGAGAATGATTTAAAGGGTATTAATTTGTCTTGCTCTCAAAATCGATTTTCAAGAGAATGATGTAAAGGCAATTTCTTAGTCTTGCTCTTCAAAATTTGATTTTTCAAGTCATCTCTGTTTCATGTGTTTATCCTGTTAAAGCATGCAAAGAGGAAGATGGGGGTCATAGCAAACTCCAAATCAGCTTGTCGTCTGGAATATTGTTAGAGTTAGAGTGAATTGTTGATTGGAGCCTTAACAAAAGGTTATTTTTGTTCCTTCAAATCCTCTATATGTTTACATCAAGCAATATGTGGAGTAACTCCTGATATAGCCGTAAAAGCAAGACATGTAGGCGGATCGACTCATCAAGTGACGTGTAAGGATTAAGAGAAGCTTCTTTCACTCAATTGGGTAGATGAGAAGTTAACAGAGCTTTGAGCATAGTAGGTTGCCATTATTTGATGAAACAAATAATTCACCGTCTAGTTTTATCAAGCTAATACTTGTTTAGCTTGAAGATTGTTCGAGTGGTAACATCAATGTTTAATTTACTTCAATTCACAGCTTCAGAGATGTATTGGTTCTGCTGTAACTGCTATGGGCCCAGAAAAGATGCTTTCTGTTGTGCCTATTTCGCTGCATCCCGACGACTTTAGTTGCAGCAATGTTTGGTTGGTGCCCATTCTAAGAGATTATGTGGTTGGTTCATCGATTGAGTATTACATGGATTATATTGTGCCCCTTGCAAAATCTTTCAAGCGTGCTAGTTCTGGAGGTATGTTACCATTCTACAGGACTTCTGTTTTCATGATTTTTATTCTCAGATATCATTTGTGATGTCATAGTAAGTGTGGAGATCCATGGCTGTTTCACCACTGGTTGTGCATAAGTTATGACTTATCAATTAAAAGCAACCTAGAATCTCCATCTTTAATTCCATATTCAGATTCAAATCAGTTTAAACAGGGAAAATGTCCTGCTTTTTGTTTAATGGCACTACTAAATTTCTTTGAGAGGAGACATATCTTATAATTTCTTCCAAGGAATAAGTGCACCAAATTCTGTGCGTTTAAGCAATAACTCAATGCAGATAATTTTTTTGTCCATCAGAAACTCCTCATGAAAGATCATCAGTCACATGGGATCATTTTTGCATGTTCACAAGCTATGTTAGAAGGAGCTACAGTCTCCCATGAGACTCTCCATAGACTTATCAAACTCGGTGGTTCAACTTGCTTATAAGCTGTGCTGAAAGCTTGTTTGAAGAACTCTAACAGGATTGCCATCTTCTTGATTTTTCTTATTTGTTGATCCCATTGATAGTTACCATCCCAAAGCATTCACCTCTCCCTACTTGGCTTATGATACCCATTGAATGACACATACACATATTAGTTTGCAATTGTTCACCTCAAGGTATGTTTTTTGCATATATAGATATATGATAGCAGAGACAAAGGTCTGGGGACCAAACTATTTTTTTCATGCACTTTTATTCTTCCTCTGCCTCTGTGATATTAACTTTTCCTTCCTTGATGCATATTTTTTAGTGTGAGCTTTGGTTGAATGCCAGTTGTTCATGAATGTAGTGGAGTCCTTAATCAGTATTACTTGATTTGAGTGTTGTTCAGTTCATCATTAACGTTTTAGCGACATCGGGAATTTGATTCTGCTTCTTTATCTTTTCTCCAGTTAAGAAATCAGTACTTCGTAAAGAGCTGCTGGGTCATGCTCATGACCTTTGGAAACTGCTACCGGCCTTTTGCCGGTGTTCAAGTGATACAGACAAACAGTTTAGACGTTTGGCAGTATTAGTGACTGATTTTCTTAAGAAGAAATCCTTTATGCATGAAAGTGTGGCTCTTGCTTTAAAGGTGAACTTCCTTGCCTCATTGATGACATTTGACTCACTCTTGTTCTTTAGCTGGGAAGAGTTATTTTCCAAATCTCCTCATAGTACTGTTGAAATTCTGCAGATCCTTGTGAATCAGAATACAAGTGTACTTGGCTCTAGAGTAGTAAAAGATTTGGACACCTGTGCGGTGCAAGCATCCGGATTAGAATCTCAAACTCTACCGATTTACACCAAGAAAACTGCAAGCAGAAATATCAAGGCTTTAAGTTCATGCTCGACTGAGTTGCTCCAACTTCTATCTGACCTATTCGTGGATTCCATTCCTGCAACAAGGTCATACTTGAAGGTTCTCCATCAATCACCATATTAAGTCATCTTTGTCTCTATGTTATTGTGCAGTTGTTTTCTCTTCCCCTTCATATTCAAAATTTTCCATTGACTTCGGTTGTCTGAACTTTTTCTCCAATTTTTTAGCCATATGCCTCATCTCAAAGATGCTAAGAGGACTCATGTGCACTATAAGATGTGACAGGGTACTAATACTCTATGATAATTATGTTTATCCAAATTCCATCTCCCTCCTCCATCCTATCCAGATGGAAAATAATATAACTAGAAGGCTCTCTTTCTGTCAATGTTAATTGCTGGAGGAAGTAGAGAGGAATTTGAAGGTTTCTGTTTTCGCTATGAGGAGTTGACATGCTAAATTTGATTGTTGGGTTGGTCAGATTTAGACCTGCCTAATCTCCTTCCTAGGGAGACCGCATCATTCTCATAAGTGCGGCAGAAAGTATTATGGAGACAGTTCAAGTAAATGGGATATATATTAGGTCATTATTCGCTATTTAATACCCTTACGGAAGCTTCAAACATTTTTGGGATTCTAGCTAGAAGTTTCTGTCATGTGTTCTTAGACCTCCCTCCAGCCTTTTTGACGTGTAAATTTGCCTTGAGTATGTAAATTAATACTTCTGATTACATCATTCAAGGCACTTTTCCAATTGCATACACTAGTGGTTGCCATGGGGAGGAGTGGACCATGAATATTGTTCCCAGTCCCTGCCTTAAGGGGAAAATATTGCTCCATCCCCGCTCTGCATGGGAGAATAGTTCTCAAGTGTGCCCCACGAGATAATAGCAGTTTTTTGGAAAATAAGAAAATCAAAGGAAAAATCTTCTGTCAGAATAGTTATATACTTGTGACACCCTAGTGTAAAATGTGAATTCAAGAGCCTGAAATTATACACCTTACTTGGAATCTTCTACTCAGCTTGATTGTCTTCCCTATTCTCACAGCATTGACAATATTGAATCTTCAGATGAAAGAGTATGTATATGTCGAAAAGCATTAGGTGGAGAACAGGCCAAACAGGTTTGAAAATAATGACCAGATTTTCTATGCTTATGTTTGAAACGTTGCATGACGGTTGAAAGGAAGTTATGGTTGGTATAAAGAAGTGAATGCAACTTTTGTTGGCATGATAAATTAGGGCAATTCTATAGGACATGTGGTCCCATCACTTCATGAAGCTATTGTTGAACTGACTTGAGAATGTGTATTGTAAACTGTCGAAGTTGTTGTCCCACATCGCTTGACAACGGATCTTATATGCTCTTTATATTCATGTGGTCTCCCTCCACCTAATAGCTTAAGATTTTGGGTTGAACTTTCTAACATGGTATTAGAGTTAGTATTGTCCGCGTATGTGGGCCCACCCCCATTAGTCAAATTTCACATGCCGCTCTTCATTCGGCTTGCACGTGAGAGGGGGTGTTGAAGTTGTTGTCCCACGTCGCTTGACAACGAATCTTATATGCTCTTTATATTCATATGGTTTTTCTCAACCTAATACCTTAAGCTTTTGGGTTGGATTTTCTAACACAAACTATCAATGCAAGATTCAACTCAAAATTTTCCATGTCCTTTTTATAATATTGTGAAATTTTATGATATTATTATTTTTCCATATTTGTTGGGTCTAATTTTATATTTTAATGTAAAGTGGTAAAGGAAAATAATGGTTTTGTTTTTTGTGTGGTAGAAACATTTGTTAGAAGCATGGTATCCATACATGAAGCTAGAAATTTTTTATGTTTTTTATAATATTCTTAGTGATGAGAGATTATTCTTTAGAAATGTAAAAAAGAAAAAAAAAAGCTAAAAAAAAAATCAAAGTTATGTGAGATTGGGCGGCATTGTAACAATGGATCATGTGCTTGTTACTAGAAAACCTAAAAGAAAAAGTTAAAAAGAATTAAAGCTGTGGGAGGTGAAGTGGCATCAACATAGTGTACCAAGTGTCTACTCTCCCTGAACTCACCATAGAACACCAAAATGGTGAAGTGCAAAATTTGGTTAGATAGATTAGGTTAACAGTTGTGGAATTGATCGTTATGCATGTGAGTTATAGAACTTCGTGGCTGCTTTTTTAATCGGATCAAATTTCTGAGCACTATAAAGCATTCAATGATTTTGCTAATGAACTTCTTGAAAGAGAGGATTGAGTCCTGTGGATTGCATCGAATTAGCGAAAGGAAGCTGTATTGAGTAGTTGTCTTAAAGAACTTTAAGATATAAGTTCATTCAATGCCCATGGATTACCTTTTACTTTTCCAGCGAAGTTTGCTTAGTAATTGAAATACATAATATTAGTTGGATTATCATGCTCAGTTTTGATTTCTCAGGATGCTATTGGTTGCTTAGCTTCTATCACAGATTCTTCTTCAACCAGAGAGATTTTTGTGTCATTTCTCAAAAGATTTGGCATTCTAAATAATAGAGATGAATTTGAGGGGGGTAAAGATGAAATGGATGCATCAACAGACAGAGAACCAGGAAATGAGCACACCATCGATGAAAATGCTAAAAGGTAAAGTGCCTTGTGGATGGAATTGTTGGCGAATCATATTGATGATTATAATGAAAGATTCATAGATGTTCACATACGCATATACACTTGACTGCTGACAATCACTGGATAAAGGGGGGAGTCCTTTAGGCGCATATTTGACAATTTATTGTAACAGATGTCTGATTATGGACAAGACCAACTGTGTTGTCTGAGCATCCAGAACTCTTTTCTACTACTAGCTATTGCGGAGATTACTAGGTTGTGTCCAGATGCATAGATTCTATATTCTGCTTGCAGAATGTTGAGCTACCATTTTATGGAAATTGGGCACTGCTGTCTCCTCTTCTTGATGACATTGTGTCATGTTCTATGCAAGTACAGTACGGTCATGAGAATGCATCCAGAATGGTGCTGAAAAAAAGACAAACACCCATGCATGCACACACACCCACACACAGACACACACAAGCACACCCCCTCACACCCATTCATACAGAGTGATGAATCCACTCCTCTTATGAAACTAAGAGAATGCAGCTTCACCCAGGTGCTTGTTGCTGGAGCTAGCATCTTTTCTTATTGAAGGAGCACAGAAGGATCTCATTGATTTGGTGTTTAGCTTTGTTAAAGACACTTTTCAGGTGTGCATCGACTTTAAGAACAGATGCTTTAATTTCTTGCTTTAATGTATGAGTTTAGTAATTTCTGTAGCCTAAAACCAGTCATGATTTTTTCTTCTACAAGGAAAGCAACGTCAATGGCCATGCTGAAGCATACAATGCTTTGAGCAATATTTTGGAGGTATGTTTGTGGTATCTTCACTCAAAGATATATTCTTACTGGAAGTGAATGTGTTTCTGTCGTTTCTACTATGCAGGAGCATCCCTGGTTTTGTTCATCTCAATATTCGCAGTTGATTGATTTACTAATTGGCCTGAAGACTCCGTCTGATACTGCAACTCTGAGAAGTCGCTTTACTTGTTTTCATGTTCTGATGGTTCATGCATTAAAGGTCAGAAAGTTACTTGTGGCATGCAGTACTTGCTTTGACATGTGTATGTTTGGTGTCTACTGTTCTTGTGAAAGAATTGCAGAATTTTTTGTCCTTCAGTTTAGTGTATCTCAGGTTGCGAGATCATAAACTGAATAGGAGCTATGTCCTATGCTGGTTTTCTTGGAATTAGAACGCGATGAGCCTTTAGGAAATGTTTTAATCTTGTGTTAGTAAAACACCTCAAGATTAGTCCTACTTAAAAGAGACGTATACAACATCTATTGAAAGATGTTGCATTTCTTTTCATAGTAAATTTCTTCTCGTGTTTTTTGCTATATTCTTGATGTACTAGGACAGTTATATTAGTAGTTATCTGAGTTTGGTTTTTGTTCTCTCTCTGTTGCCATAATTGTATGCTGCACGTGAGCAGCTATATCACAATCCTTAAATTAAGTACTCTTCGATTCTCCCACAATATTTCTGCTTGACCTCCTGGCTTAGGCAATTCCATCCATGTCAAAGGAATTTCTTACTATGTTACACAATAACATTTGTAGAACATGTTTTTATTTGTGAATATGAAGACTCTTAAACCTTTTCTATTTTCTGAACTCCTGAATTTAGGGATGGCTAATAGCTTCTTTTTTAAAGCTAAACCTGGGGCATTTCATCACCTTTTTATTTTTTTTATTGAACTTTGAGGAGTTTTCGACAATCTCAGAACTTTTTAAATTTCTAATAACCTCATCGAGTTATCGCCATTCACCCATCTTCCCTTACTTGGTAACAGATAATATTGAATGTCATGAATGCTTTTCCACTTTTAAAGCCAAAGACTTCTTTTTCTTTTCACTCGTGTCTTAACGTGGAAGGAGTCTACTTCTTGCAAACACATTCTTAAACGTTTGGTTATGGTGTATTTGCAATTGCAGTCTGGATGCAGTTCTATTTGACATGTCAAGTTAATTCGTTTATGCTGTTCTATTCTTTTAGCTTGTGTCTTAACATGGAAGGAGTCGTGTATGTATTTTGTTAGAGTAATTAAATATTAAACCACGCCTTCATCCAACAGTTTAAGCTTTTGGAACAGTTGGCAGTGGTCCCATAAAATCTCACATAGTATCAGAGCAGGAGGTCCTTAGTTCAAATCTTTTCAGGCCCCTATTTGCCTCTCCAATGATATATTTCCATGCTTAGTACTAGGCAAAAAGACTAGACTAAGCGTGAGGGGGAGTGTTAAGAGTAATTAAATATTAAACTACTCTTTTATCCAACAGCTTAAGCTTTTAGAACAGTTGGCAGTGGTCCCATCAAATCTCACATATTTCTTGCAAAAACGTTTTTAAGCTTTTGGTTATGATTTATTTGCATGGTTGATGTCATACGCTGTTCTGTTTGACATGTCTAGTTAATTTGTCTATGCAGATGAACTCTGAGGAGGAGCAGGAGGAGAAAGAAGATTCAAAAGCTTTTTTCATCCTCAATGAGATTATACTTGTCTTAAAGGATGTAAGATTCTCCTTTACTATGTGGGGGTGATGATCCACTTTTGGCACTAACCACTGTTGTGACGTATGAAATTTGCAGGCTAAGGAGGAATCTAGGAAGGAAGCTTGTGATGTTCTCATCCGCATAAGTTCCAGCTTGAGAAGCATTTCGCCTGTTAGTTCAGTTGCACCTTATCAGAAACTGATTGACATGGTACAGTATTCCTCATTATGGGACATATTTGTGTAGTTTTGGCAGAAATTACTGCGATTATTTAAGACATGTTCGAGACTACACACCTTCTAATTTCATTAGAAAAATGAATCCATTAAGTGTTCAAGAATATGAAAACATACAAGGAAAACAAAAATGGAACTTTAGCAGAATGGGTACATGAGACCGTAGGCGGTTGAAAGTAACAACAATGGAAGAGGTTGAGGCAGATACTTTACAACTATAGATCCTATGTAAGTTGTCTTATGGGAGGGCTTTTGTGTTGTAAATAATTGGTTTCTGCTCTGCCTCAAATAGCGTCCGTAGATGGGGGGAAAGTCAAAGGAGAATGTAGTGATTCAATCCCTCCTCTTTTTTGGCCATGTTTTTGTTCCTGACTTCAGAATTGTGAAACAGTGGACTGAAGTTCTCATGGTCTTGTGCGTACTCCAACTGATATTGGTTAAAAATCTGTACTGGGCCATGAATAAGTATGTACATTGTATTTGAAAATTGTAAGCCTGGTATGGCTACAAATTGATTTTGAGGCCTCAAAACATACTTCTCTGCCAAAAGAAAAAAGCTAAGTTCGTGGCTGCAGTATGGTAGTGTCACAACATATTCCTGCATTTATTCCTGTCTAGCTGCTTTTGCAAAAGGGCTAGGCTTTGCAGTTGCAGCCAGATGAGAAGATGAATAATGCCTTCTAACCCGTAGAAAGACAAAGGACTGAAATACAAGTGGCTAGATTCAAAATCATGTTCTGACCATGAAAAAAAAAAATTTCAAAATCATGTGGTCTGTATCTTGTGGATGCCTTGTTGGCCCCTAAGCACAATCACAATAGAATACTAAAAAAACCAAACGTTAAAAAAAAAAAATTCCCTACTTTTAGATGTATCAAACTCTTGACTTGGATTACCATATGTTTATGAAATTCTCATGCATTCATTCACTAGTTAAGGCAGAACAACTACATTTTAAGAAATAGCAAAGGCAGAGAAAAGATGATTTGACTGAAAATTGGCATCAGTAACCCATTAATTGAAACACGATTGACAAAGTTAAAATAAAGTTATAGCGTCAACATTATTGAACAGGACGTATTATTATGGTTAAGGGAAAAAAAAAGTTTGGTGATTTAGGAAAAACATGCCACCTTTTGTGATGTAGACTTGTGCTGGCACGTTTTCTAGTCATTTCTTTATATTCTAAGCTTCAAGAGTTGGACATGGTATGTGGCCATACCCAATTGTTGCCCCCAAGTCTGAGTAGCATATGTGTTAGTTTAGTTTGGATTAGGTTTTATCCTGCTACCACTTGGAAAGAAACGTCCAGCTAATTTCTCGGTAAGATATTACTAGGGTTTCCATGCAACATGCTCCATCTCAATGAGTAATAATTAATTATTACAAAGTAAAGCCTACATTCACCTTTCATCAGATGGTTATCACCCCATGCAATTTAATTCTCTAGTGCTGTGGCATTCCTGACCAGTTTGTCATGGGAAAATTCTAGTCTATTTGACAGAGGACATGACTGTTGGCAGCTAATTTATCATGTGGGTCCATATAATTTTCGTAGGATTGGTATATTTACCATATAGTTTGTGATATGTAATTGGTTAATCTAGGAGACTAAAACCTTGCTAGGATCTCTTCTGCTTAGGTATTAAATCAAAATTCTGTATCTGTTTCATCTGATGAAAAATGCAGAAACTCTAAATAGTCAAATTGGTCTGCTTAATTATTTCAAAGAAAAGCCTACATTCACCTTTATGCTTCACTCCCCATGCGATTCAGATCTGTAGTGTCGCGGCATTCGTGATCAGTTTGTCCTAGGAAAATTCTAGTCCGCCTGACATAGAGGACATAACAGTTGGCTGCTATATAATGTGGGTCCATACAGTTTTTGTAGGATTGGTATAGGTACCATATAATTTGTCAAATGTAATTGGTTACTTAGAAGACTACACCCATGCCTACATCAAGTGGCCTATTCAATCAAAGTTCTGCGTTTGTTTCATCCAACGAAAAATGCAGAAAATTTTAAGAAGCCAAATTGGTTTATCAAGGGGTAGTGTAGTCCCTTTCTCATGCGTTATTCTTGAAGCTTGGATTCCTCATGTAAATGGGTTCCCAAAGAAGTATGCACTTCACTGGTGAACACTAACCTTTCATGTGTAGTGAACACCTGGGTAATTTATTTGCTTACAGGCCGTACACTTAGATAATCAGGAGAACATACTTATGTATTATAGGAAAATTGTCTAACTTAACCTGTGATTTTTCTTTCTGCTTGTAGTTCTTAACAGTGATTTGTTACCCAACAATCGCAATTCTCAGGATTGAATTGTTTTTCAAGCAATAGTGTTATGACTCTAAATAATGTGCTTTCAGATAATGGGCTATCTTTCTGGTTCATCACCTCAAATTACAAGTGGAGCTGTTTCTGCATTGTCCGTACTAGTTTACAAGGATACTGATATCTGTCTATCAATTCCTGATATTATTCCTCCTGTTCTTTCTCTGCTACAAAGCAAAGCAGTGGAAGTGATAAAAGTGAGTATACCATTACCGAAATAGATTGTTGCCCCAATTGGCATGGCTTAATAGTTGCTTTTTTACACATTTTGCAGGCTGTTCTAGGCTTTGTGAAAGTAGTAGTGTCCTGCTTACGAAATGAAGACCTTCAGAGTTTACTTTCAGACGTTGTTGATGGTGTTATTTCATGGTCATCTGTCTCCAGAAATCACTTCAGATCAAAGGCATGTGAAATTTTACTGGGAGTTAACTGAGATGTTTTGTGATAATTCCGTGCACGCATCCTTCCAAGGGCCTCTTTTTTTACAAGCTTGTACTGAATGTCCACTATCACTGTATATGCAGGTCACAGTCATTCTTGAGATAATGATTAGGAAGTGTGGTTTTGCTGCTGTTCAGCTTGTTACCCCAGAAAAGTACAAGTGTTTTCTTAAGACAGTTATGGAGGTAATGATATTCCCTTTTCACTATAGGACATGAGAATGAATCCAAGCTTGGATGTGTTTCCTAGAGAAAGATTATCCTGCAGTGCATGATTGAGGTTGGAATATTGTTTTGTGAAATGATCGTGTTTTACCTTTCAGAACCGAAGAAACAAAACCTCAAATGAAGGCAGCATAGCAAACAAGGAAGCTTCTGCGAGTCAGAAAGATGTCAGGGGACGAGGATATAAAAGGAGATTGAAGAACAAAGAAGCTTCCCCCCACTCAGGAGAATATGAAACGTCTCTTAGTGCTGATGGCAGATTAGAAGGTTCTAAAAAGGATGGTGATTCGGCTGCACGGAAGTTTTCTAAAATTAAATTCAATGAATTTGGAAAGAGAAGGAAGAGGACCTTTCACCAACTCAGAAGCGGGGAAAAGATAAAGATGGAACTGAAAAGTAGTATGAACATGGAAACCACAGTAAGGAATCATACAGCATCCAGAGCACGAGATGGCAATAATGCTGGGCGGAAAAAACAGAAGAAATAAGTAGGAAGGACGAGGATACCTGTTTTTCTGCAGAGCATCTTGAAGTTATGACGATTTTGCTTCTCCTGGGCACATCAAAAGTTGTGCATTCGGGGACAAGTGCACTTTCTTGGTTTTTGCACATTTGACCCTTTCAGTTTGGGGGAAAACATAGATCTGAATATTCCACCTGGGTCTGCTTCACAGCCAAGGATTACATTTGGAGGTCATGGGTTTGGAAAGCTCGTTGTCTTAATTTTTGGCGCATCATAAGGGGACAGAGAGGCTGTTCAAACTTCAAAGGGTGATATTGTCGGTGACAGTGTACACTTCCCATTTTTTCTTGTAAATGAGCGCTAGCTATATCCTACTCTTGCACGACCCTTGAATTGGCTAATCTTTATTCTCAATTTATCTGGAAGCTGTAGCTCATTGCCAGACATGTTTTTGCTTGTAATCAATGTATTTTATCATCCACTTCATCGGATCTTGCAATAGCATGTAATTGCTGGCCCTTTTTCGAGCAAGATGTAAATGTGCCCTAGAGAGAGAGAGAGAGAGGAACAGGAAATGAAGCTCTTGTTGGTGCTTCATACACTGGTAATGGAAGTGTCATTCAGGAAGTTCTCTTAACAGATGATTCTTGTCCCAAATTGCAGCTAGCACCTATTATGTTTCTAGAATATACCTTACTTAGCAGAAACTAATACACCAAGG
>JANUWG010000484.1:0-11621 GCA_025175695.1 Eugenia klotzschiana
TAGCAGACTTCATAAAAGGGCCAAACAGCGTATTCAAGAGGTTCAAAAGGTGAATCCATTTGCCATATTTTTCATCCATTGGCTACATCCTGATTATCTTTTCAGAAGATTCGTTTTACCTAAATGTGGACAAATTACTACCTAGCTGGATCTTTTGCTTGCTGTTGGCTTGTGAATTGACTTTAGATGTGTTCGGAGATCATTAATTTCAGGAGAAGGATGACCTTGAAGCTCGTTTCCGTGAAGTAAACGAAATAGCTGAACGAGCTCCATCCCAACAGTTAGCATTGCAACAAGAGGTGGATCGGACACGCCAACAAGCAAATGAAGCAATGAAGGCAATTGATGCTGAGAGGCAGCAATTAAGGAGTGCATGCAATAAGTAAACCTTTTCTCCCCTCCAACCAAATGAAGAAACTATTTAGTTTGTTATCCTTTTGAGAGTCCTAGTTCCTTTCTGCCCTTGTCTCTGGAGTAGTAGGAAAATTCCAAGTTGTTTATTTATATATACAATTTGTCGTCCCAACCATTGTTTGGGATTGCCACGCCCCCTCACCAACCATGGTCCAGGAAACATTGTTCCAACTTTGGACATTCTCACATTGCAAATTGCCAAAATTGGCAATCCAAGCTGCCTCGTCAAACTAACTGAATCAAAAGTTACTAGTATTAAAATTAATCTATGCTAGTTTACATCCTTCTGCCTAATTTTTAATTTCCGATTCATAGAAACTAAATTGGACTAGAAGTATTTTGCTCTATTTGATTAATTATAATCAATGTTGCACAAGGTAAAAAGCTTAGTTGGCACTGTTAGACATTAATATTTTTATATTGAGGCGATTATATGGATCCTTTACTTTGTTTCCCTGTTCATAACAAAAAATTATGCCATTGGCTGAGAAGTTTTCCCATTCCTTGCATGTTCCTGTTTCTAAGTTCTTTCATTTATAATTATGATCTCATTTGTGGATGATATCATTTGTGTTCATCCTTCCAGTCATGATCACCTGTGGGGATGATCTCACTTCTGCTCATCTTTCTCAGTCAATGCAGTGATGACTCTGGGCGAATAGAACTAGCTTGTTAGATTTCTTGAATCATCTCAATTTGGCTGATGCCTAATGTCATAGCAAATTTTGGCATCTTTTCCTGTTTAATCTTGATGACGAGTTTGATCTCTTTCTTTTTTCCTTGCCTGCCATTTATCGTCAATCTGTAGAGTTCTTGGATTACATCATCAATAATTAATCTTTCTTTTTAGAAAATGAATGCTTGCGAAATCCAAAGGTTTTTTACATGCAATATACCTTAGAGTCATTGCTAAGACCTATTTCTTTCTCCTCCTACTGTTGCTGTCTTAGTGAATTTTGTAAGCCGATGAAATCGATGATAGGCCTCTTCCATTTGTATGGTGCTCTTTCTATGTACCATTGTGCTAACATTTTTTAAACACAGACTTCGAGATGACAATGAGGAATTGCGGCGATCTATGCAACCTAAAGATCTTGCCCTTGAGTCTATGCAACAGTCCCTTCTTGAGAAAGAGCAGGTAGTTCGATCTTGGAAGTTTTATTTCATCGGCCCTGTAGTGCTCTACGTGATGGTTCTCTGTTTCTGCCTGGGATTACATATTCATGTCCTTTATACAAAAGAAGTAAGGTGTTTTTTTTGGAATATCTAAGTAGCTTATTAATTGGGAATTTAGTAGACACGGCTAGCGATCGCCATGTTGGACCTGCATGATAATATGTGTGACAGTTGTACAGTAGCAAACCAACAAACTGAGATGAACTATTAGGTGGAGGAGCTTGCTGAGCAAAAGGGATAGGATATACTGAATTGTTGGCTTTTCTGGTGGAAATAATACTGATGTTAAAGTTGCTTACCTCTAGATGTTGGAAGACCTTCGAAATTTGCTACAATCTGCAGAAGAGAAGAGGCAAGCTTCTCTATCTGAACTCACCGCCAAACATCAGAAGGTAAATAGTATCTGCATCCTACTGTGCCATCTGATAACCGCCTTGTTTTAATAGTTGATGTTTCCTTATCAGAGCATAGAGAATTTGGAGTCCCAACTAGCTGATGCAGCCTCTGATAGAAGCAAAGCAACCGAAATGATATCTTCACTTCAGGTGAGAGTGTTCCCTTCTGACATTTTTCCCATGATGGGTTCCTACTGACAACAAATGAGCAGCATCTCAGGACAGTATTGCATTTATTTGCTCTTTTTTCTTGGTGAAATAGCATAATTATTGATGCAGTTGAATAGCACTTGCCTTATGCTCCTAGGGGCTTATTTCGGCTTCTAGAATAAGGAAATGACTTAGTATGTTGATCATGTATAGATGTTGCAATATCCAATGTTGTAGGCTAAGGGGATGCTTAGAAGCTTGAGAACTTCTCAACTCTGAATTTAACTGCTTATCCAATGTTTTATTTATTTGCTTATATTTCTTCTGTGATTAAAGGTCCTACTTGCAGAAAAAGAATCTAAGATTGCAGACCTTGATGCAGCTTCAACTGGGGAAGCAGCAAGACTTAGAGCCGCAATGGAATCTGTTAAAGGAGAGGTTGCACACTTGAAACATGAGCATGTATGAGCCGAAATTGTTGTTATTTTTATTATAATGGCGATGGAATGGAAATAAAAAGCAGTTTATACAGTAAACTTCGAATTTTTTGTTTCTTTCTATCTTTGGATGTTTGGCATGGATGCTTCATTTTAGAGTCCTATCAGTTTAATTTCTCTGGCTGGATACCTTAATCCTAAACCTCGGTAGTTATCTGCTTTCTTATGAGCGCCTTTATTTGGCTTTTAAATGTCCCAGATTCTGTAGAATGTGTCAAATACACCTTGGCCTATTTTTTATTTTCTTGAATAATTAGTGGCATTAATCTCTTGCTTGACTAAAGGAAAACAAATTTATCCTCCATGGATATATCTACCACTTCTAGAGAAGTTTCTTTGCCTTTTTTTGTGTGTCTAAGTTAATTGGATGGAGAAATTTTCTCTTAGTTTTTGGTTTTGTAAATTCTGAAAAGAATAGTTCAGCCGAGTATGATGTTTACTGCCGTATATGTTGGGGCATTCTATGACAGGCTACTTTTCGTGCTTTCTCGGTGAGTCTTATCTCAAAGTGCATGCGTTTTTCAGGATAAGGAAAAGGGGAGCTGGGAAGCTGCTTGTCAGGCACTTAAAACAAAGCTTGAGGTGGCTGAGAGCAACTGTATTCGCACTGAAGTTGAAGTGGCTAAGTTAAAAAGTATTTTACCCTTATTGCAAGTTTGGAAGATCACATGTGCATAACAAGCACAATTATGAATCTGACAGCCGTGCTTTTGAACAGGTCAGCTGGAGATAGAAGCGTCTACACATGCGCAGTTATTGAATGCTAGAGATGCTGAACTAGCAGCTCTCAAAGAAGAGGTATTTACTTCTGCATTTTTTCGCCAGTCAAGACAAGTTGGGTTGTGGGGATTAATTCGTATGGCTGGCCAAAGTTTCAATTTTTTCAAACACTAACAAGGGTAGCAAGTTCCGTTCTGCTGGTGAGCTAATACATTTTCTGTCAATATAATGCTTGACTGAAGATAGGGTTGAGTCACAGAGCTGCTTTACACTAGCCTCTGGTTTTTCTGCTTCAAATACATTTCTATTTGGTGGAGCTGCAGGTTGATGCTTTAGTTATATTTCTGATGTCTGGCCTTCCCTTTTTCTTTCACTCTTGTATACGTAGAACCATCGCCTGCAAAGTGAATTTTCTTCCTATAAGGCTCGTGCCCACGCACTTCTTCAGAAAAAGGATGCCGAACTTGCTTCAGCTAAGGATTCTGAAGAAGTTAAAGCTCTTGAGGAAGCACTTAAGGTAATTAATTTTGCTTCCCTGAGCCTGTGTATATAAATAAAAGGACTTGAATTGATGATTGTTTTTTGTTACTTTCTAATTTGTTCTTTTCATTTCACATCTGATTCTGCAGGAAACTGAAAAGGAAGCCCTACAGGCATCTGCAGAAAGGGATAAGGCCATCCAAGATCTTCAGGCTGCTTTAGCTAATCACATTAAAGAACTCAAGGAAAGGTAAAATTGCTGTCATCAATCCATTATAGACCTCAATACCCAACAAGAATGATGTATTTCTGCTGTTAATTAGAGTTATCAGGATCACCCGAAATCTGTTATGGGGATTCACAGCAGAATTGAGGTGCTTTTGGCGAATGGTTGATTTGTGCTTTATCCAAACAAGTCCTTTTCTTTTCCAACTGCACCTCCGTTCATTTGCAGATAGTGATAGCTTTTTGTATAATTGCACTTTCTTCCTCAAACTTATTACTGACTATAGTAAATTGTGGTCACACATTTGATAATTTCTTTTGAGATGAAAGTTTGATTATTGTAGACTTTGAGTTATTATCATATATTACTGCTGTCAGGGGAGCTTCTATCGAGTCATAGCTCTTGATTTTTACTCAGTCGAATTCATTGCGACATCTACTTCAAAGAGAACCCCTTCTTATCAGTAACCATTGACACAAAAATTCTACCATTATGATGAAGTGCGTCTCCACGGGGACAAGGGATAAAGAGTATTAGGCTTCTCAACTTGCTATATATTACCCTGCCAATCCAATCAGTAAAATTGTTCTTCTACTAGGCCTGGTCATTTACTGGGACACTGGCTTTTTGGTTGAAATCCCGTTGTAGAGAGTAATTGAGCTCTTCTTTCACTAAAATCCTAGGGATATATCTTCTAGAGGATACTCTTTCTTTTGCTGCATACATTCACCTTGCCTGTCAGTTTTATTTTGAAAAATGCCATGTTTCATGGTAACTTAGTTCTTACAATTTACTTATACATTAATTGCAGAGGTGCAGTTCTTAATTCTGCCAAGCGGTAGATCTTTTCATGACCATTTTCTTATTCATTGATTGCAGAGATGCAGCTCTTAATACCGCCAAGCTGCAGATGAAGACCGTTGAAATGAACCTTGACTCTATGAATGCTCGGCATCAAAAAGATAAAGATGCATGGGAACTAGATCTTAAAAACTTGGAAGAAATGTGGCGAAGTAAATATCAACAATTTTTTCTCTTAAGTTTCTTTCACTTCCGTTACCTTTAGGTTTTAGAAAATTCAAAATATTCTTGCTTTAAAATGGCTCAAATGATGTAACAGATAGATGCGAGGCACTAAAGGCTGAAAATGAGGCAGATTCAGGGAAAGATATAAAGCAAGAATTAGATGAGCTTAAATCTCGTTACAAAAGATTGAAGGTAACTTGGATTTTGCACTCTCTCTCTCTCTCTCTTCAAGAGGTTAATTCTTTTCTTCCTATTTACTTTGGCATGTTATCTGGTAGGAGGAGCATGATTCATATAGGGATCTAGCTGACAAAATGATCGAGGAGAAGGAAAATGAAATCTCCAGATTGCTTGATGATACTAAGAATCTTCAACGATCTCTGGAGTTAAGACCACTGGTATGTCATTTATTGTACTCTAGATAGATGAATGCCATGAAATCTTTACCTACTTCTTTGTTCCTCGGAAGGGAACAGAGAAAGAAAGAACATTATGTTTCCCTACTGTCATTACTCTCACAATTATATTGCTCAGAATGTATGAAAATATTTCAGGTTGAGCAGAACGATTATAACACTGCAGGTATGTAAACTTGTCCACCACCTTTCCTAGAGTAATCTGGCATAACGACTCTTAACATGTCCAAGATTTTGAAAACTTGATGCTATTGTGAGCAGCTGGTAATGTTCTAACTTGGCTTAGGCTGACAAATTTCTTCTCTCAGCCTCGCAGAAACAGGAAATTCCAAACTCAGCTAGCTCGGCAGCTGAGCAGCAAATTCTGGTATGAGCCTTTTTTTCACTTGAAAATTTGTTGGCTGTGAGTTGTTATGGTCCTTTATTCAGTGAAAGCGTCATAATTGAGGAGCTTTTATTGCTATCGGAAGTTGGCACATACAAGATTGTGGAATTTTTAGTTGTAGTTGCCATGTCAATTGTGAATATAAATACTCAAACACTGTAGTTTGAGGAAGAGTGTCATTTATGGGCAGTGCAGATCATTCAGATGATCTAACTTTAATCTATTTGATATTCAGTTTTTGGCAAGGCAACAAGCTCAAAGAGAGGAAGAGTTGGCTCAGTCTCAGAGGCATATTTTGGCACTTCAAGTATGACGTTACCTGTATTTGATTTTGTATTCTCTTGTTTTGCTGTCGAAACTTCTCTAAATTTTTTTTATGTTCAGGAAGAAATTGAGGAGCTTGAGCGTGAAAATCGTCTTCACAGTCAACAGGTGAGATCCAAGGGTGCATTTTGAGTTGTTAATATGCGTGGGAAGCTGGACAGCACTATAAAGATGTATTCTCCAGACTACTAGATCAATTGGTTCATCGTCTGCAATTTATCCCATTAGTCTGGGAGACATTCAATTTCATAAGGATCAAGAACTTCATGATAAAGCAATTGTTGTAGAATAGAACTTATTCAATTATGATCTACAATTGGTACTTACATGGATTAGGACATGTTTGCACCAGTAGGAATTATTTAATTTAGTTGGATTATGGAAGTTTAACTACCAAAGAAGTTAAGGGAAAAAAGGATAGTGGAAGTTCACTGAGGAAGACGAAGGTCACTGATACTGTGAAGTCTTCGTGTAACATTATTTTGATTACAGGGATGGGGTGTCCTTTTCGTGCATATACGCCCTTGAGCTTTATTTTTCCACCAATTTATTATGAATCAGTATTAACTTTTCTAAATGATATTGCCATTCCTTCTCTCTTTTCCATCTCAATATGTGAGGAGATGATATTGGATATAAATGCGGCTCCAGTACGTTCGAGTTTCCTTTTCCCTTCTTCACAGATATAAAATTAATTGTATGGATGTAGGAGGCGATACTGAAGGAAGAATTTCGTAACATGGAAAGGATGCAGAAAAGGGAAGGGGTTGATATGACATATTTAAAAAATGTCATTCTGAAGCTTCTTGAAACAGGTAAATTTTGGCAACAGCTATACTGTGGTGTAACATCAAATTCTTCTAAGTAATGTTGATTTCTTGTCTTTCTTTTGTTAAATTCTTGTGTAATGGGGTGCTTTGGTTCGTCTTTCCTTCTGGTAGGTGAGGTTGAGGCCCTGTTGCCAGTGGTCGCTATGCTGCTTCAGTTCAGTCCGGAAGAGGTTAAATTCTCAGCTTAAGCTTGGACTGTTGGATGAATTATTTTCAGTAGTTGAAATGAAAATTAATCGTCATTGTCCCTTACCAACCTCTGATTGTGATGCAAAGCTTTTTCGGCTGCAAGTCCATATCTAAGTCTAAGATGCTATCCAAGAACAATTGTAAGTTTTTTTCCCGGAAAGTTTTCCAAAACCATAAGCAAATCATCTTAAATTAGACTGAACTTCATTTAATGATAGTGTATTATAGATAGAGGTAAGGCTTTTCTCCATCCCATGAGTTGTAGGTTAGTCATGGTCTTAAACATCAATCACCCATGTCGTATCATATGTTTAAAAGTAGTCATGGACCTCTTTTTTATGACACAAGAAACTTGCTGCATTTCTTTTACTTTTCATCACTGGGGAAGACTAATATGGCAAGATGGCCAATATTATCCACAGTTAGAGATTTGGTATCATGCTGTTTTGTTTTCCGGGCACATCGAGTTCCAAGTTAAATATGCGAGGTTTAATGCAATTGCAGATGCAGAAATGTCAAGCAACTTACCGGGCTGCTACGGACGTTCCTCCAACTCCACCAAATGATACTTCAGGATCTCCTCTGTCGCTTCTCTCAAGATTCTCATTTTCGTAGTGGCAAAGAGTAACACAAGACCAGGAATTCTTTTGTTGGATGATCACAGTCTGCAATCACATTCCTGCTGCAAGGATGCGATCGCGTGTTTGGTGCGTAGAAGGTGGTCTGCAGTTCCGTAAAACTTGTTTGTTTTAACATCCACATAAATACGCGAAGTGCTGGGATATTGTAAAGAACATACAGAGGAGAGAATTGTACACTAGACCAAGAGGTAGAGGATACACACATTGGCACTTCCCGCTGTAATTGCTGTGATTATTGTGAAGGAAAAAAAAGAAGCAGTTGTTTACTTGTTATTTTCTTCATTCCAACATACATGAATAAATATTTCAACGCCGCGGATCATTCTCTCTCTCTCAAACACACACACAAAAAGTGCACTGGAAAGTCCAATTCTTGTGCACATAAAGAAGCAGTTGATTAAATTCTAAATCTTCAGATGATGCAAGTAAGACCTCTATCCACAACAGCCAAAAATTGGGGGCTCAGTTGCCACGTTGAAGACATCAAAGAATTTAAATGAAATTGGATTGCATTCTTTGAGAAAAAAAAATAGAATTTGATTGCACCAACTGAAAGATTAGACTTGATTGCTTACCTAAAATTATATGTAGGGTTATCGATGCAGATTTTTTTTTTCCCGAATTATTACATCAAAGAACATGGCTTCGGCTGATTTCTCGTGCAGCTAAGAGCTGGGCGAAGTAAGACGGCATTTGTACCCATTTCAGCATCACCATTTATTTCTATCTAAGTTAAGATAACGCAATTTATTAATTGATGTATCAAGCTTTGGTGATCTAATCTGAACAGTTGGATCCTATTGTCATCGGTTCAA
Source organism: Eugenia klotzschiana (assembly GCA_025175695.1). Lineage (NCBI taxonomy): Eukaryota > Viridiplantae > Streptophyta > Magnoliopsida > Myrtales > Myrtaceae > Eugenia > Eugenia klotzschiana. The sequence continues at coordinate 8,685 of JANUWG010000484.1, forward strand.
GTAACTTGAAACACAAAAGTCTTTGTAAAGGCTTTGGCTGATTTTTTGTGCAGCTGAGAGCATGGCGAAGTACATCGGCATTTGCACCCATCTCAATATCACTATTTATTGCTAGTTAATATAAGATAACGCGATTTATCAATTGATGTTCTCATCTGAATAGTTGGATAATGTTGTCATCGGTTCAAGTATCTCATTTTTGCAACGGCGAGATATATGTGTGAAATGAGTTCGCGCAAGGGAAAGATATCCTGTTTTAGGAAATATTATTTCGAATCAGTGTCTATCAATTTGTCATTACAGCAAAAGACAAGAACTACAATTGGAAAGGAAAAAGCATTAGTCTAGTCTTCAATCAATGATGAAATATTGGAAGCAATTGGCTGTAAGAGACTAACAACCGAGGGTTAGGCTTAAAATCTAGAATTCTCTCACTTTTTTACCAATTGCCAAGCGCAACCCCAAGTTGCTGAAGTTTATTTGTCACCCAATTTTTCTCAGTGAAAAAAAGGTCAGTGTGTGAAGGCTGTACACTGGGCTCCTGCTATGGAATCTTCATCTCTCCTAATAGAAAGTTAGCAGGTTCACATTTTGATGTGTGACCAAATTTTGAAGTACTGTACTTTCTATGTACTCCTGTGAGCTTCCCTGTTGCTGCTCTTTGATGGAAACCCACCATCATCCTTGCACATTCTCTGCAAAGAAAGAAAATTTGACATAGATGGGTCAAGATGGATTGCTCCAGGAGCATGGTGAAGTGAAAATGGCAAAGAAAGAAAGGACAATCACTGAGAAAAGAATTGAAGACGCCACTTACAGGAGCTGGTCTTCTGTGTAGTTGCTGTGCCACTCACAGGTCTTAGTCCACTGTTTAAAACCGTAGAGGGTGCACTGAGCCGTGAAGATCGCGGCGGCGGCTAGAAGAGATGGTGGGAACTTGAGCATCTCATACTCCACCAGTGAGAGCTCAATCAAGAAGAAGGATAGCACCTCAAGCTGTTCATTTGAAATAGTTCATTAAGAAGACTTGATTTAATGAAGGCTTTGACAACAGTTTATGTAGGACACTCGCTTAAGAGGACTTTTTCTCGTGAATGTTTGGTTTTCTCTCGATGTGTGAATCTCTCTTGCAACTTTAAGCGTTCTCCATATCGTTAGTGACGATGACATGCGCCTAACCTTTTTATCCGACTCAGCAGCCTTGAGAAACCGTCGCATGAAAACATATGGAGTAGGGAGGGACATGTTGAACTGCAACGAGTTGAGCATCAAACTTTCCTGGAAATAAGTCAGCAAGAAAATAATAACGTGCCGTCAATTCTCTAGGATCGTTAAGTTTCCTTAATTAGATAAGGAAGGGAATTTCAGTTACGGTCAAATACAGAAATGTTTTCAAGATTTTGATTAGCGCACCATTTCGAGAACTTCCTTTCTGGTGTAAGCCTTGTCTGATATGAGAATCAAGTCTCCAACAACGGGAACAGAGACTTCTTCATACTTGCATGCCAATAACATGGCCACCAACCCCACCAACTGGAGCTTCTTTCTCACCACAGATTGCTGAGCCAAGAATCTGTCTATGAGATTGACTGTGAGGAACAAAGTCTCGTGCATGAGATCGAATTTGTCATGCACCTGTTCCAGATTGATCAAATGGCACAACTTGTAAGGAAACATCGCTATTAAATCGAAAGAAATGGATAATAATCGGTAATTTGACCATGGGAAAATTTTGTTGACTTATACCTCTATAAGCCAGTCAATGAGAATGGCCCTCATCTTCTCATTAATGTCAGCTTGTTGTCCCATGTAGTTTGCAGAGACACAGCTACAATTCTGCATAAAGTGAGAGTTAAGTGGTCGAAAATAGAATTATATAATACCCTTTTGAGAAAACAGTAATTGATCAACTCTACAAATGAGACAACTAGAGTTAGAGCACAGGGAGTGACTTGAAACTCTGAATCAAAACGAATTTTTTTTTTTTTAATTTTGGGAATAACTAAGCAATTTGAACTTAAAATCCTTTGAGAACATGATGGTTTTTCCATGAGAATACTATGAACCTGTCTTGAGTTTCTTGGGATGCATTCCTCGTATGGAAAAGCCGACAACCAATCAAAAAAACTACTTTACATTAAATGGAGACAAAAATAGAAACATTTAAATGGTTAGCCATGCATGCATTAGAATCTCAGAAATGGGATTTGTTCCATTTCATGGAGAATATTCAGAGAGAAATTAATTACCTCCATTCTCCTATAGTGAGCATAAATGTCTTCAATGTAGTCCACCACTGCAAGTGGGTTCTTCTTATCTCTACCATCAATGTCCATAATTGGCTCTTCTTCTCCCACTATATCTTCCATTTCCACTTCCTCCTAATAATTGATTAATAGTACAATCGAGAGACAAACAAATTAAATCGAAAGTCAATTATGGCTCTCTCATTTGCCAAATTAGTTGGAAAAAATTCATGATTAAATTAAGGGGAAATACTGTAGCTGAAAATTTGAGAGGGGGCAGGAGAAACATACCATGTGATCATCCAATCTGGATTCTGGGATTTCCAAAAACATAGGGACTGGTTGATTTTCTGAGGATGCTTGGCATTCCTCCACGTCCTCAAATATGCAGTCTCCAAATTCATTTGTCTCCTGAGCCGCTGTTCTTGGCTTCTTGGCTTCCACCTATTAATCAAGCAATGTCTGATCAGTGATCCTATACCACCATATTTTCCATCCTTTTCCCCCACTCTAAATTCATTGAATAATTGGATAGTTGACCATAAAAGGAAAATAGAGGATCTACTGAGAACGTCATGTACGATTTTTATGGTTGGATTAGCACTAGATGCATACCTACGTTCTAAGAACAAGGAAAGTTGGTGAATACGCACAAGAGAAGCACATACATATCCGTGCTGTCGAGCCATGA
>JANUWG010000485.1:0-11620 GCA_025175695.1 Eugenia klotzschiana
GCTGGTCGGGAGTTTATTGAGATTCTTGTCCAGGATCTCTCATGCTCGGTCCTTGCGAATGGACTCGCTATCCATCAAGGTTGTTCCTCTCTCTGTGCCTAGGCATTTCTCGATTCTAAGGATCGGCCAAGTCAGTGGATAGAAGTTCATAGAACGATGAGATGGACAACGTTATCTTTAATTAGAATCCATTATTTGTTTCATCAACCACTAATATGGGATTTACACGGGGTATATTAGCTGCACAATTATGCAATTATAAGTGGCATTAATGCACTTTATGCTGTTGCGTTGCACACGAAATTGTTCCAGATTCTAGGAAACATGGACGGCTTGGAAGTTCTGCGGCCATTCAAGAACCTTGCACATTTGGAGCTTTCTACCTTTACCGGCAGAGCCTATATCCCACCGATAGTTCATCTGTTCACGAATGCTCCATTCATTGAATGTCTCCATGTCAAGTTGGTTCCAGACCACAACATGCGCAAGAATGTTGGTACCATTTGAGCACACCTGACGATTAATGATTTGTTCCTGCAGTGTTGTACTTTTTGTAGAATTTTTGTCCTATGATGATTATATCGTTCTTCGACTAAAATTTGTAATTTACCCCATTTTTCAGCAATCGAATGGAAACTTGACACACCTGTGGGATGTGTCTGTCTCCGAGGAAGAGAAGCAGTGGGAAATCCGCAGTAAAGCCATGGGATCCTTTCTTGATCACCTGAAGGTTGTGAAGGTAATGGGGCTTTTGGACTGCGAGGAGGAAGCGAGCCTTGCGAAGTTCCTGCTCAGGCACGGGAAGTCCTTGAACAAGATGATCCTCTGCTTAGAGGCTGGCACGGTGAAAGATTCTACTGTCAAGCAGAAAATCAGATCCCGAATCGTGGAATTCTCCAAGGCGGTTTCTAATGCTAAAATTTCCTTTACTTAGGTGTCCTTATGGATTGTTTCAGGTTCGCTTGATCCCCTTTGTATATCAGATGACTTGTGTAAAGTTCGCTTTAGAATGCTGTATTTCCGTCCGTCACATATGAATCAATGAAGCATAGCGATCATGAAAATCGCAACCTTTGAGCACTCTTTTCCAGCAGTCAAAACCAAGTGCCATCAGGCCTATAGTCTATCTTGCGAGGGAAAGTCTTAGCCATACTGTCCCGTTAAAGCTTCATAATCTTCTTATGAGAAATCCGGCATTTGGCATGGAAAGTTATGATGAGGTCCCGATGCAAGTCTTTCGCTCGAATTGAGTCTGATTCGTAGTCTTGTCAAGCAGCAGCTGTCTGCCTCCGGCTTCATTTAGAACCACCAACTGCTCCGTGTTAGTGCATATAAGGATTAATGTGATCTGGGAGAAGGGAAAGCAAATGATTCACAAGATTTTGCCATTTATGCAGAATTATCTCCATACTTAGGCCCCTGCTGGCAGTTTTCACCGAGAAGCAGCAATAGGAGCTTTCAATCAATCTACTTCTAATTCCTAAATGTGAATGAGAGAGAGAGAGAGCTATCAGTGTATCCAATCATGAACTCTTCTTTTTCAAGTGTCATATCCGATAATGAACTCTTCTCATGTCGAATTTGACTATTTCTGATTAATTTGTGTATGAGTATGGTGTACTAAAACAAACAAGTCATTCACAGAAATGTTCTATGCAGTGGATTTTCAAGGGAAACGGACTTACACTAATATGGAATATACACATCTTTGACAGCTAACAATAGCATCTCGGAGATACCTATAGTGGGATAGATTTTGAGTTTGATAAGATGACGGTAGCCTAAAAGGAAATCGATTTTACAACTCAATTGCAGCAGAAGAAGCTTACTCTTAGGAATGAAAAGTACAAGAAAACAAAGGAAAGAATCAGCTCCAGTGATCAAGAAGCTGATTCGGGATGTTAGTATTGTACACTCTTTAGGCCGAGGAGGAACATCAGCAATCAACGTAGAGTGAACCGTACTTTGCTAGAGGAGAAAGGAATATCACAGGGGAAAATTTGAGGCATTCCTAATCAAACAAATGCCTGATGGCTAAAGCTTTCAACATCAAAGATGTGGAATAGATTCGAGGAAGATCCAATGCTACCGTCCTTGTTCCACAGTAGTCGATAACACCGTGCTCAGCTCTGGTTTGCTGGAAGAAGAAGCTGTCGTACAATCGCCTATCCTAACTGCAAAAGCCGGTTTTTTTGGAACTGGAAGAGTCGCAGTTTCACTACCGAGCATGAAAACTGCATTTGACATCGAGGGACGGTCGCTCGGGTCTTCTTGCACGCATAAAAGTGCGACATTTATGCACTTCAAAACTTGATCTCCGTTGTAAGTTTCGTGCAATACTTCATCCATCAAGTCCAATCCTTTATTGTCATTCCACAATTTCCATGCCTGCACAATCGAAGTTTCAGCACGTTCAGGTAAAAGGGCGACAGGAAGTGGATGAAACAAAAGAAAGGGACAGCAAATGGACTGTATTCACATGAGTGAGAAGGCTCATTGTTCCTTCGGACCGATAGAAGCCTGTGTTACGTATCCCGCTAACAATCTCCAGCATGACAACACCAAAGCTAAAAACGTCGGACTTGAATGAGAAAAATCCGTCCAAAGCGTACTCCGGAGACATGTATCCACTGCATTAGAGCATAATAAGTCAATTAAGCCACGGTCAGAGCATGCTGCAGCTATTAATCGCGTGCACATGTGCAAAACCTTACTATGTTCCAATCACCCTTTGCGTGCTTGCTTCAGTTTGTTTTGCCTCAAATATCCGTGCCAGACCAAAGTCGGAGATTTTGGGAGTCATCTCCTCATCGAGCAAAACGTTGCTTGTCTTGAGATCTCTGTGAATGATTCGCAGCCTAGAATCTTGATGAAGATAGAGCATTCCTCGTGCAATTCCCAAGATAATCTCAAAGCGTTTCTCCCAGGTCAGCAGCCGACACCTTGTTCGATCTAGCAAGGTTTTTAATTTTAATTTGTGGCGAGCATTCTATTAATCTAACTCTGTAAGATTAACATACAGGAATAGGGACAAGAAATAAGGCTCTTACCGAATAAGAATGAATCTAAGCTTTTGTTGGGCATGTACTCATATAGTAACATCTTTTCATCTCCTTTGATGCAATATCCTACTAATCTGACGAGATTTCGATGCTGAAGTTTGGCAATCAAGACGACTTCATTCTTAAATTCCTCCAAGCCCTGACCTGATCCACTCAATAGCCTCTTCACTGCAATTTCCTGTCCTCCTGGAAAAGTAGCCTTAAACAAACTTAAGGAAAGGGTTACTTCATCGCCATAACCTCATCATAAGCCCCAGATGGTATAAGAAGAAACCATTTTGTTTACCTTGTAAACAGGCCCAAGTTTGTTCTCATCCGAGAAGTTATTCGTCGCCTGCAGAATAATTTCTAAGTCAAAGAATGGCACGTCTATGCCTTTCTTATCATCCTCCTCGAACTGGTGTGAATCCAACCACATTTTGATCCGTTCCTCGCTGTCGTACAGACGAAAATCAGGATTTTGCTGAGTGCTCTCCCTGCTCCCTGAAGTGCCAGCTCTAGTTACTAATTGTTTGCTATCTTATTATCTTATGTCTAATAATGGCAGATAAAAAGTAGAATGTATTCGATTTGTGATTACCTCGGTTGCTACCATGCTGCCTTCTCATGTAATAGATGCCACCAAATACAAGGATGAAAATTGCGGCACCGGCAGGAGCAACTATATATACAGGTTTCACTTTCTGTCTTTTCTGCAATGATCCTTTGAAGTTATTACCTGCAGCTAGACAAGAAAAGAGCAAGCTTAGTTGGTTCATGTCCAGGAATATGTCATTACATTGCGTGCGTACACCATACTTGGGATGGTGACTGTAAAGACGGATACTATCGACTCTTTCACATGGTCAACCGCGAGATGAACTATAGCTATATCTGTTCTGGTTTTGAGGTCTTCTGGCTCACCTATTATGAATTCCAGATTAAAGCTGAAGATATAGGCGTTTGCTGTATGGAATTTGTCAGTCTGCTTCCACGACGAGCAAATCATCCTAGCAGTACTCTAAATGATAGACCATGGAAGTAGGAAATATCAAATCGATGGCACGACAGAATCTATTGCTATGGTGACCTTTAAAACCAATTGGCTACTTTTAATTCTAATCCGTTGTTCATGAATACAGTAACCAAAGTTGCGGGTCCATTCACGAGATCAACATTCTCACCCAGAGAAGAACAGTTGACGCCGAATGAGTTCCAACTAAATCCTGAATGGCAGAGGCATCTGGTTCTTCCATCCGCTGCTTTCCTGCAAGTTGCGTGTGGCCAATCGCAGTCTTTGGACGAATTGCAGCGTGGCTCTTTCGGATTGCGCCACTCAATTTTCGCTTCACTCGACCAGACACTTCCCGAAGAGTCTCCCGTGCTGAAGTCATTCTGTCCTCCAATACACCCGCTAGTGATATTCACACTAAATGGCGAGGACTGATGAAGCTGCTGATTGATTTCCATCAGACCGCTATTTGTGCAGTTGGATGCATCCTCCACTTGGATGGTAAATGTCCGAGCTTCTGGACTGATGTCAGTGACTCTGTAGCGACCACCTCCGTGCATTTCGAAGTAGAGTTGGGCAGTTTTGTTGTCGCATGAAAATGCAGAGTACAGCAGATCGCCACAGCTCTGTCCCGTGCTTAAAGGGTAGGGGACTAAATTGGTGCCGCAAGTTCCACAGCTCCTGTTAGTAGATGCTATGAAAGTCGACATTGAACAATTATCAGCATCAATGTTATGCTATTTCACCTGCAATTGGGATCGCATCATTTGCTTGCCATATGCAGGTGGACTAGAACACTTCGTTAGAAGACGCTTGCAATCAGGATAACATGTAAGTGTGCAAAATATGAGCAAAGTTTCTAACATCATCAGAGAAGGCGTACAAGAAGCCACCAAATATTGTTAAAATAAAGAAGTCACAAGGTCACAAACCCAAATGATGTTGAAAAGGAAAAAGGTCAGGCCAAAAGGAAATTTAACCTATGTCTGAAAGCGGCACTTGGATATAGAGGTTGGCACCGTCCTGGGCAAACTCCTGCATATTGTCGAGATCTTCTGACCAAGTATAGCATTTCGCATTGCCGCTCCCTGTCCCTCGACGCTGATCCTCCATGAATGAGTAAGCCTGGCAATTGCAGTCATCGAGGCACTTTTGCTTGCATTGCTCCTCGCTGTCTACGCTGATCGGATTGTCCGGTTTCCCGGCCTTCATCATCTTCAGACTCAAGAAAGTACTGTTCTTCCCGCATATCAGCGACTTCCTGATGCATCCCCCAGGATGCAGCTCGAACCCCGGCAAGCACCTGCACATGGTCTCCTTGCCATTCTTATCGTTGCAGCTCTGGAACTTGCCGCACGCATTGAACACGCTGCACCGGCCCATCGGCTCGGACCAGACGGGCTTTGACTCGCTCACCTGCCTGAAGAACTGAATCCGGCCATCGTAATTCATGACCAACCGGGTGCTTCTGTAGTTTATTTTTTTGGGGGCTGGCGGCGTTATTTTTTTGGGGGCTGGCGGCGAAGTAGCGGTCATGTTGAAATTGGAGAGCAGTTTTACAAACGCAATTGTAGCATTGAGGGTAGTCTAGACTCCCCTAATATACGCCTGTTGGTCGTCGAGAAATTGAGAATCAAGTAGTGTCATATGGGCTATATTACTGAGAGACCATTTCAACCGTGAAAGTTGTGTATATCCTTGTAGCCATTTACTGAGAAATTCAGGAGGAATCTTTTGATTGACAAAGTGTCCGTTAGAATCTGTTTGTTTCGTGAAAAATGTGATGTTTTCGAAAAGTCATTTTTCAAGAAAATGATCACGTTTTTCAGTATTTGGCTAAGATTTAAAAATGGGCGAGAAAACGATTTTCATTGGTCGTCAAGGAATTGATTTTCCTAAAAGAAATCATTAAATAATTCAATTTTTTTAAAATATTTTTTATTTTTTCAAATAAGCATTATTTTTTATTTTTAGTTATTTTATTGTTTAATTACTTTCTTTAATTTTTTTTCTCTTTTTTTCCTTCTTCCTTCTTTAATTTCTTCTCAGCTAGTCACCAGCCACAAGCCAGGCTCGGCCTCACCCCAACCACATTGGAGGCCAGGGAGCTCAAGCCGAGCCTCTAGCTTGCCGGCTCACATGTCATGGCCAATTGCCAAGTGGCCGTCGTCGCTGAGGTCCAAGGTTGGCAGAGGGAGAAGGAAAAAGGAAAAAAAGAAGAAGAAAATAAAATATAAAAAATAAAAAATTGAATTTTTAATAAATAAATAATTAATTAATTAAAAAATAATTATAAAGCAAGTAAGTGTGAAAGAAATGATGAGGAAAACATTTTCTCCACTTTTGAAGATGTTTTTTTCAAGGGTAGAAAATATTTTCCTAAACTAGTTTATTTTTCGCGAACCAAACACTGGAAAATTTAAAAAATGTTTTTCCGAAAGTTATTTTCTATGAAACAAATGGAGTCTAAGTAGTTGGGAAATGATGTTGGTTAAAGTGGGTTGATCGAATGTATTCCTTGAAATCCTTTGGAGTATGGTGGATACATTCTTTAATGGATAGGTGAAAAATAAGTGGGCTTAGCAAAGACAAAATATGGATTTACAAGAGGGAGATGAGTATTGGAGATCTTCTAATTTTCACTGAGATAAAAAACCTTAGAATGATAATCGATCTTGGAGGAAGTCAAGTTACAAAAAGGAATAGGAGAATCTAGGGTAATAGCGGCATCGATACATATAGAAGTAGCGTTTTTTATGTATGTTCAGACATGAGGGAATGGATATTCCTCTTAGTACTATCGCATTATAAGACATAGAGTTATAATCTTAGCCCAACTTATATAAAGCTAGCTCCGATACCATGATGAGTATATAGTATAAACTAATGGTTATCTAAGATAGTTATGTTATCCCATAAGGCACGTCCCTTCTTTGGCCTTTTAAAGAGGTTAGCTTTTAGTTTCTAGAAACCATTAACCAATATCATCGGGCTTTCAGGCCTCAATAGTTTTTTGATCTACAAAATCCACAGGGTGATAAGTGGAGAGAGTAAACTCACGAAATCAATTCATCCTATTGAACTAACTGTGTAACTCCGAATTTCTAATGATATCAGATTTCAAGAAAGAAAGCAAAATGTTCAGAAACCTAGCGAGTATGTATGATCTCGGGATTTTCTCAAACTCTGATCCTATTCAATTTCTTGGAGAAGTTACTCTTCTATAGATGGAGCCAAGGGTATTACAGGCTTTTGCTACACACACAAACATGTTGTCGCAAGTCGATCCTAAAAATCGGGTTAAGGGATTACTAAACCTTCAAAACAGGCGTAGCTCGAGCCCTCCTAGGCCCATATCAAATTGCGATAGGAGAGACCAAGTTCGATCTTCAGTGTTATTGAAGTGGCATATGTATGTGTACATGCAAAAGGAGTCGCCACTAGTCTTTGAGGAAGTAGACTGTAAATATTATCGAGCGATGGGGAGAAGTCGTTCGATTCTATACAACTAGAGATTAAGTATTCGGAGACTTTGTTACATCGGTGTTTCCACCGACCTTTCGATACCGGAGTTGGGTGTTTCACTTACGAGCTCGTGTAGGCATGAGTTATCCTATCAATCACAATCAATACATGTAATGTGCGCACTCAAGGAGTCAATGGCAGGGATAAATCACATCAAATGACCCTAGTGAAGCCCTAAAAGCTTAGAGAAATGTCAAATTAGGGTTTGATTTTAATTTGGGACAATTTGCTCAAAAGAGCAAAATCATCATTTTTCGGGGAAAAGTGAGGTCAAAATCATGAAAAATAGGTCAAGCTAGCCAAAACTAGCCATTTCCTTTTCTTTTTTTTTTTAATTTTTCTGAATTTTTTTAGAAAAAATCCAAAATTTTCCCAATTTCTTTTGGAATTTTTGGGATTTATTTATTTATTATGTATTTTCTAAATTTTTATTAAAAAAAGATTATACAAATCGGGTCAGACTTGGCCCATGCCTCTCGGGCGCTCGACCCAGATCAAAAGGCTCTGGGTCTGTTTAAGCAAAACATCGTAGTATTTGGTTCAAGGATTTTTTGAATCTTTGAAAATTTTCGAATTTTTTTAATGATTTTCCTAATTCCAACCCATTTAAAATCGACAAACTAGATCTAAACACATGGTAGCCTATAGACCACTGGATCAAAATTCTATTTTTATTATTATCTATATTTTGAAAATCATTTTTTTAAAAAATACAAGATCGTGACACATGGCGAAGCCATGACTATTCGATCAAGTTTTTTTTTTAATTCCAAAAGTATTTTTATCATCCAAAAATATCTTTATATATATATTTTTTAAATTATAGGATCTCAACACATGGTGCACACACACAACCGTTGGATCAAGTTTTAAAAAAGAAGAAGAAAGATTATAAACTCTCTTCGCTGACGTGGCTACCACATCAGCACTTGATTAGTCAACTCCCGTTGACTCGTCCACAGTTCGCTAGAGAAGACGACTGGACTACTGGAGTGGTCGGACTGAACTTGCCAGAAACTCGCTGAAGCTTCTAAAACAGCGCCAAAACAAGCATATCCCTCTCCGATTTTCACATAGGTTGATTCCTAAGCAACCCTACACTAACATATGTCCTTTTTAGAGCCTAAAACCAACTACAAACAACCTAACTAAGCCCGGTCGAATACGAACCTCCGGCGAAAACTGATCTTGCAAAATCTATGTTAACAAACCAAAATAAATGATCAACTAGCATCAATGGAGGTCTAGTAAACTTACCTGAAGAACAGATGGCTTCGGTTCTGCTCAAAACGAGTTCAGGAGTTCATGGTGGGTCCGAGGACTCTCGAAGATCGAATACTCGGTTTCACGCAATATCAGTGCAAAATGAAGATATGGCAAGCTTAGAAGTCCGTCTAGAGTCAATCCATACAACAAAATCGAGGAAAGGACGATCGGAGCATAAATCGCCATTAACGCGCATCTCGAAGGTTGAGAATTGCACTTGCCTGCTTTTGTGTCGAAACTTCTAACCGGACAGATCCGGATGCTCCTTAAAGCTATGGGAAGCTTGTAGATGTGATCTCAAGCCTCGCGGATGCCTGGTTGACACTGACGAAGAGCTTCAAGCTCTCGGCCCAACTTTTGTCAATGGCGGATCTGCGAGTGCAAGGTCTCTGCCTCTCGCTTCAAGCTCTCGGCCCAACTAGAGGTGAAGATGGTGATGGATCTAGCGAAACCGCCGGGGAAGGAAACGGACCGAAGGGGATCAAACATAGCGGGGATTTGAGGATAAGATCTTGAGGGAGATTTTGTTAGTCAACTGGAATTTTTAAAGATTTTTTAATCTTATCTTAAGTCGCATTTGACATTTGACGGGATTTTCAACGATTTGAAAGATATTCTTATTATATCATGCTCCAATTTCAATTCGGATGAACAGCCACATATGACCGGATTTTTTACGATTCGAAATATATTGTACTTTGTGCTTTAAAAAAAACGAATATTGTGCTTTTGGTGCATCCACAATTGATATTATTTAATTTTAGTCTCTAAGTCCTGGTCTAGTGAAAAAGAATAGCCACTATATCATTCCTCTATCTACGGTTTGAGAATTTAATTTGTTTCGATTTGGAATTTTATGGACGTGTCAAATCAAAATTCGTTGTTGATAAAAAAAAAACGTCAACATGTATTAGCCCGTACGGAAAGGCTGAAGTAGTTGTTTCGAAGCCACATGGCCTTTACGTCAATTTTTTGCTAGCAGATCGAATAGGTTCTAATCAAATTGCTCTGATTAAAAAGGGGACATGTATTGGGGGAGTCTCAAGACTTATATCATTTCCGCACTCGTGTTTTAAAACCTTCATTTTATACATTTAATTTTGACATTAATGCATTAGAAGTCCTAAATATTGTTATGAAAGTGTAACTAAGTCCTAAGATTTTTAGAAATGCAATCATATTGTAAAACTCGTCACGAAAATGCAATCGAGCATAAAACTTCAAAATGTGCAATCAAATCCTAAGACTTGTCATAAATTGCGATCAGAGTCTCAAAAGTTTCATAAAAAATGCAATTAACGAAATGACTTGATTACATCAATTTAACAAGTTTTAAGACTTAATTGTACTTTTTGAAAGTTTGAAGGGACTTTTTATTAAATTTTCTTCCATGTAGTCATTAATAAGATGGTACAATTTGTTAAAATTCAAAACGACCTTGTTTACTATAAAATAAGTCGCTTGTTTCCACCTAAAAATAAATTGACAAACAAAGAAATAAACTCAAAAGTTTAAAAAAAATGAAAAACTGAAAAGAAAATTTAATAAAATAACGTCACATAAATTTTAATCTATAAATGCACAAACTGAAAATTTTTGTGAGTCAAGTATCTAATTGAAATAAATGTAAAGACCACTCTATGTCTAATGTCTATAATAATTCTTATTCGATTTAAATGATTTTGACAACTTTACTGTGGATTTCCCCGTAAGTATGAAATCGAAATCATACAAATACTTAGATAAGTATGTAAACAACTCAATAATTCTTGCAAAAGAGGTCACACTGATCATGTTCTAAAAAGGAACTATCGCAATATAAATTGGAGCAAGAGTCATGGAAACTATATCTTCTCTCAGAAAGTGAAATAATTCGTTGTAAATATGCCTTGAAAGATCTTTATAGCTATATCCTGTTAAGTACTGGCGCAATTACATCACACCAACCAAAAAAAAAAAAAACATTTCAAACAATATCACCCCAAACAGCCCCACATGAAGAACAGTCACTTCAGCAAAACATAAACAACAACACATAAGACTCGGTCTCAAATACCCACATAGCCATTGAATTGCTGAGTTGAAGAGAAAAAGTCTTTTAAAATTGAGGAAAATGATTTCCTTTTTTGAAAGAGTGGAAATCATTTTTCCCTCAATTTCCTTTTGTAACTCCTCTCGATCTCTCTCCCTTCACTCCCTCTCTCCCTCTCCCTTGATCTATCTTCACGCGTGCTCTCATCGAAAAATTAATGGAAGCGAACGAGGAGAGAGAAAGTCAGTGCGAGAGCCTCTAGAGAGAGAAAGCGTGTGTGTCTTTGTGCGTGCCGCGGGCGCGATGATGGGCCAAACCGCGAAGAGGAAGAAGAAGGGGAGGCCACCGAAGTCGGATCTGGCCAAGCACTTGCTGAAGCCCTCGCTGGCGTCGGAACCGAACCTTCGCCGGAGCCTCCACCGGCGGAGCGTCAGGTACACCTTCATCGATTACAACGACTACATCGATGACAAGTACGACTTCGACGATGAAGAGGAGGACGAAGACGAGAGGAGGAAGGCGAAGAAGCTGAAATTGGTAGTGAAGCTCGATCAAGAGGCGCGTGGCGAGCACGCCCTGGACAGCGACGCATCCACCTCGAAGGAGGAGAGCAGGGAGAGGAAGCCATTGAGGAGCGGCGGCGGGGGGGATGAAGATGCAGAGGAGATTGGCGGCAATGACGATGAAGAGCTATTGAAATTTGAACGGGACTATGTAGCGATAGGGTTTAAGCTGAGACAATGT
>JANUWG010000486.1:0-11615 GCA_025175695.1 Eugenia klotzschiana
TTTGGCTTCTCCGGCGACTCCGCGAGGTAATGTAGGGAGGCGCTGACCTCTCGCCGCCACCTTCTCTCGTCACTCTTTGCGTAATGCTCTCTCGTCGTCGTGGTCGTGGAAGGGGTTTTTGGCTACGCTCGATTTCCTGTCTGTTTTTTTTTCCTCTTGGACCTTTGACTTTTGGGGTTTTCGAAATGCTGCTCTAGTTTTGCTCTGGTTCGGAGCTATTTCGCGCTTCTCTGGTTCGCTCTTTCGATCGGTGGCTACAACTTCGGGTTGTTGCGTATTGGGTCCCTGTGTAGTTTATTTCGGTTCGCAAATGGTCGGTCTGTTTTTTCACTCTGTGTTGACTTCCGAAGATGGAGAGCTGTATCCTTTTGTTGTTCGAGAAATTTTTTTTTTTTGGTTTGTTCTTGTTGTGTGGCTTTCTTTCATGTTTTAGCATGTTAAGCTCGATTTTGTAGGATGTGGGTCGCTGCATGCTACCTTTACTGGGCTTAAGTACCGGGGATCTCGTGTTTATAGAGTAAGATTTGCTTATATTCTTTGTTTGGTCTTCCATTATTGTAGGATTCTGCGAAGATTCGACTTACAGCTTCAGCTTCTTGAATAGAGAGGTGATGTTTTCTTTAATGTGGTTTATCTCCACTTGCGTGTGGCTTCAATGGACTGATACGGTGGCCGATGAGGCATCTTTTCATTTAACTCTTCCCCATGTATATGTTGTTGGAGTAGATCGTTGGTAAGTTGGTTTTGTCGTTTTCCTTAATTCGTCTCCTAAGTTCCTGCTAAGTTTATGTAACTGGGAGATGCTAATTCGATACGTGTGGATAGGCCTACAGTGGTAAGCTTGTCTATGACTATGACTCACATTGCACCATAAACTGCCTTTGAGCTTGGTTTTAGTTGAACCACTGATGCAACTCATTTTAACTTTATAAACTTTTTACATCCATGTTGCTGCTGAGGAAGTTAATTCAACTATATGTGATTTAAGAAGTTCGTTTATTATACACGCCTATTCTAGTCAATTATGAAATATGGAATGTGGGTTACTTATGGAAAAGGGCAGGAAGTAACTCTTCTTCATTAACTTCAATTAGGCTTTGCACATCAATCATTTCCAGCTTGTTTTGGTAAGGCATCTCTTACCCTACAATCTCCAGCATGCAAAGTTAAATCACTCTACCTCTTCTTTCCACTTAGGATCTAGCATGGAATCCTCTGATCCTGAGGGAAATGGGGCGCACAACGGTGTGCAACCTCCCTCATCTGATGTCACGACGAATACCGTTGCTGATCAAGTGGACGACATAGATGCTCCTGCACCAGTGAAGAAAAAGGCTGCACGGGTTCCAATAGCCAGGCGAGGGCTTGGTTCCAAAGGCCAAAAGATAGCCCTTCTGACGAATCACTTCAAAGTTAATGTTAAAAATGTTGATGGCCAGTTCTTCCATTATTCTGTACGTGCATTGTCTTACTTTTACCCTCTCTTATTTTAATACCTTGTTCGCGACTAACTGATGGCAACGTTGATATTGGTTTTGACATTGCATTAATCTTTCGACTCTGTTACTCAGGTAGCTGTGTCTTATGAAGATGGTCACCCTGTTGATGCGAAGGGCATTGGAAGGCGAGTGATGGACAGAGTGCAGGAGACTTATAGCAGTGAATTATCTGGAAAGGACTTTGCTTATGATGGAGAGAAGAGCTTGTTTACCATTGGGTCTCTCCCACGCAACAAATTGGAATTCACAGTTGTTCTTGAGGATGTATCATCAAGCAGGTAAACATTCTTGCATTCTGTCGGTGCTCTCCCTCCCGTGGCTGGATTATTTTGATCCTCATTTGTCGTGATTTGTGTAGGAATAATGGAAATGCTAATCCCGATGCTCATGGAAGTCCAAATCAAAGTGATCGGAAGAGAATGCGGCGGCCTTATCAGTCAAAATCATTTAAAGTAGAGATTAGCTTTGCTGCGAAGATACCCATGCAGGCAATTGCAAATGCTCTGCGGGGTCAAGAATCAGAGAACTTTCAGGAAGCTGTTAGGGTGCTGGATATAATACTGAGGCAGCATGCAGCTAAGCAGTAAGCCAGTCATGTTTCTTCTCTTTCCTTCTCTTTTGTTCTGTTTGTTTTTGGATATTCTATAGTCAATGCTATCTTGTTGACTGCTGCAGGGGATGCCTACTTGTTCGCCAGTCATTCTTTCATGGGGATCCAAGAAACTTTGCCGATGTGGGGGGTGGTGTTCTTGGATGCAGAGGATTTCATTCAAGCTTCAGAACTACCCAGGGAGGCTTGTCCCTTAATATAGGTCGATACTTGCAACAATTAGTAGATAATTCATTAACTTTTGTTAACTAACCAGTAACCAATGCATTTACTCTAGATGTATCGACTACCATGATCATACAACCTGGGCCACTGGTGGATTTTCTAATTGCCAACCAGAATGTGAAGGATCCTTACTCACTTGACTGGGCGAAGGTGATTTATATTCTTCCTACGAGGTTATGTCTGCTGCATTCATTCTCCTATGATTGTTGAAATTGCTTTTGCCGACTTTGGCACAACAGGCAAAACGGACGCTCAAGAATCTTCGGATTAAGGCAAGCCCCTCAAATACTGAGTACAAGATAACTGGACTAAGTGAAAGTCCGTGCAAGGACCAACTGTATGCTTTCGCATCCTTCTTTTACTCTTTCTCATTTTTTCTTCTCTTGTCTGTACTGAGAGATATAACGCATGTCAAAGAACTATGCAACTATTCATGTCACAGATTCTCACTGAAGCAGAGGAGTGGAAATGCTGATGGGGAGGTTCAGAATGTGGAAGTCACTGTCTATGATTATTTTGTCAACCATAGGAAAATAGATTTGCGTTATTCTGGAGATTTTCCATGCATTAATGTTGGGAAACCAAAGCGTCCAACTTATATACCACTGGAGGTGAACAATCGCTGTAATTGATACTATCCCCTTTAGCTAAATTGCTGAATGTCCTATATTACTGATCCGGAGGAATCTATCTGTGACTATTTTGTGTTTTAGCTCTGTACATTGGTGTCCTTGCAACGATACACAAAATCTTTAACAAATTTCCAAAGAGCTTCGCTGGTTGAAAAGTCGAGGCAGAAGCCCCAAGAAAGGATGAGGGTTTTATCAGATGTACGATCTCCTTCTGTTTCTGATTGATTGGTTTAACTGCTTTAGCTAAGTTGTACTTACATATATAAAATTTGATGGTTTTCTGTAGGCTTTGAAGCGAAGCAACTATGATTCTGAACCTATGCTACGTTCATGCGGCATTACAATTAGCAATAGCTTTACTCAAGTTGAAGGGCGTGTTCTACCGGCTCCTAAGGTGCCACTGCTGGTTTCCCTTTTGCATGTTGTTTGCTGGATAAAAAAAATTCAGTTTGTTTGCAATGGACTGTTAGACAATCATCTGGAATAACACAAATTTCTGTGGCTTCCGTGGCTTCCATGGCTTCCTTCCCAGCTAAAAGTGGGCAATGGAGAGGATTTCTTTCCCCGCAATGGACGGTGGAGCTTTCAGAATAAGGTTATTTGAATTATCTGCCACTGATTATTGCATTCAATTAGTCTGTTTATGCTATCTTTTCATTCTTCTGCAGAAATTTGTTGAGCCAGCTAAGATACAGAAATGGGCTGTGGTGAACTTCTCTGCTCGCTGTGATGTGCGTGGGCTTATAAGAGATCTGACTAGATTAGCTGAAATGAAAGGACTTGTGAGTCTTATATCCTGTCTGCGCTGCAACATTTGCCTTGATGACCGATAGACACCTTTCTCATCCCCTGATTGTCCTGTTGGTTGTGTTTCTTTTATCTTGTTTAATGTCGATTATAATGCATCATATCCTCATATGCTCATGAATGGTCAATTGCCATCATGTAGCTCACCGAACAACCTTTTGAGGTGATTGAGGAAAGCCCCCAATTCAGAAGAGCCCCTCCTGCTGTTAGAGTGGATAAAATGTTTGAGGAGATACAGGCTAAACTGCCTGGGGCACCACTCTTCCTTCTTTGTTTGATTCCTGAGAGAAAGAACTGCGAAATCTATGGTATAGTCCGCTGCATCTGTTTGTTTGTATTGCCAAATTGTTGGTTACATATCTAAGATTACTTGTGCTCATTCAATACTTTAGGTCCATGGAAGAAGAAAAATCTTTCTGACTATGGAATCATTACCCAGTGCCTTTGTCCCATGAGGGTGAATGACCAATACCTCACCAATCTTCTTCTCAAGATTAATGCAAAGGTGAACGATTCTAATGACTAATTCTTTTAGATCCTCTTTGTGTTGTGAGTTAACCAGTTGATGATGATTTAAGCTGTAGTGGTCCTTGCTTGATCATTATCAAACCATTGCTCGATGATTATCAAACCATACATTTAGACCTATGCTTTCTTCCTGCAGCTCGGTGGCTTGAACTCTGTGCTGACGCTAGAGCATTCTCCTTCTATTCCCGTGGTTTCCAAGGTCCCCACAATGATCCTTGGAATGGATGTGTCTCATGGCTCTCCCGGACATTCTGATATTCCGTCCATTGCTGCGGTGATGTGCTAATTCAGCTCATTTAATTACTTGACATGTAGCTAGTAGCGGGATTAGTGGCTTATAAGGTTCTCTGTCAATTACATCTCAAATGCAGGTGGTAAGCTCTCGCCAATGGCCACTAATTTCTCGCTACAGAGCAACTGTCCGTACCCAATCCCCTAAAGTAGAAATGATCGACTCTCTGTTTAAGAAGGTGTCTGACAAAGAGGATGAAGGTATAATAAGGTGAGTTTCTGTTGTCTACTATATTCATATGGGTTATTGCTTCTTAATTTTGAGTCATTATGAGAGATCATCTCTTATGACCACGTGTGCATCTTCCAGTTATTTGTTGCTTCATCCAATATATCAAGCCTTTTTTGGGTTTCCAATTTCAGAGAGCTTCTTCTGGACTTTTATGTGAGTTCCGGCAAAAGGAAACCTGACCAGATTATCATATTCAGGTCTGTATCTTTAATGATGTGATGTCTTGAGTGTGCCTGTCATTTATGCATTATTTATATTGCCAATAATCTTTAAGAGGACTAGAAGTACGATTGATTGCGCTCTCTTTTGCTGGATATGGTGAGTAAAGCTGAAAAAATGCCTTCCCTTGTCAAATTAGTGTGGCTTTTGGTTTGTCCTCTTGCAAAGTCAATGCCTAAAGGCCTTTATTATTTCAGGGATGGAGTTAGTGAATCTCAGTTTATGCAGGTCCTAAACATTGAATTAGATCAGATCATTGAGGTCAGTACAGTCTGCACTGGATCGAAGGAGGAACACTGGTTCTCAGTGTTGTTCCACATATTTACGAAAGTTTTTTATGCTCGGAATTTTTTGTTCAGGCCTGCAAGTTCCTTGATGAGAAGTGGTCCCCCAAATTCGTGGTGATCGTGGCTCAAAAAAACCACCATACAAAATTCTTCCAATCTGGATCTCCGGAAAATAATGTTCCTCCTGGTAAGCCTTTGCTTAACAGCTTGACCTATGTCTTCATTGAGTGGATCTACTGAATTTAAACATTGGTTCTGAGTATCGTTCCACAAATTTATGTACTTCAATTTGCAGGAACTGTCATAGACAACAAAGTCTGTCATCCTCGGAACAATGACTTCTATCTTTGTGCGCATGCAGGGATGATAGTAAGTTCCTGCATTGACTTCAGACTCGATTAATTCCTACTGACAATGCCTTGCACTACCGGTGGTAGTTTTGTTTGGGTTGGCACAATAAAATGTTGTTGAACATGCCTACCTTGCCTACCTAACTCTCATGTTCTATTGCCAGCTCTCTTGAATGACATGATATCTCGAATACTCTCAGATATTCTTGGCCAATGTCACGTTATGAAGAAAGTGGTAGACAGAACTTGCTATGTGGCTCTAAGTGACTTCATTGAAAGATTTAAGAACCAACAACTAATATGTCATTTTTGACAGATGGGTTGGAGTTAAAGCTTAATTTAAGTATCAACAACCTGATTGTTATGCTGAAGTTATTTTTTCCAACTGTCGCAATTGTCTCTTATTTTTCATTCCAGCTTATTTCCAAATGTTAGATACATTTCAAGAATGAAACAATTTGGCAATATTTACTCTTCTTTCGTTTCTCATCTTCCATATCTTGTTTGATACCTTGCAGGGAACCACTAGGCCTACGCACTACCATGTGCTATATGATGAGGTTGGTTATTCAGCAGATGATTTGCAGGAACTCGTACATGCTCTATCATATGTGTAAGTGCCTTCTCAATCTTGATGACTTTTCTCAATTAAATCACTGGAATTTCTAACTCTTCCTCATCACCACTTGCAGATATCAGAGAAGCACAACTGCAATTTCTGTAGGTAAGCATACTAAATTCATTTTTTGAACGTGCGAAGAATTTTTCGTCCATGAACAGGTTTTTTAACTGGGTATATTTTGGGTCAACTCAAGTGGGGAATCTGCTTAGGTTAGCCTGTATAATACCCGCATGAGAGGATGGGATCATTATGCGGCAATTGAATTTTCTTGGACATATTCTCATTAGCTTCTGAGCAGTCCTTCGATCTCGTTAGCACCTAATAAATCTCTCTCGCATGTGTAGTCTCTCCTATTTGCTATGCCCACTTGGCGGCTACCCAGCTGGCTCATTTTATCAAAGGCGAAGATGCATCAGAGACATCATCTAGCCACGGCGGGCTGACATCTGCTGGAGCAGTTCCCATCCCTCAGATGCCAAAACTGCAGGACAATGTGAGCAGCTCAATGTTCTTTGTCTGAGCCTCATGTGCGGTTTCAGCTGTATGCGGTAAGAATATAGTAGTCTGACAGTCTTCTTCCATGGGGCCTCTGTTGGTTTTTCCCCGTGGATATGCCAAATATTTAACCCATATGACGGCACGGTTGGTCTGTATATTGTGTTTATATGTCCTGACCTGGATGTGACTTGGTTAAAACTGCTAGGTTGTTTCTGACTTTGCTCCTGAATTGGCCCCATCCCACCATGCAGCGAAATCCAACCGCATGCATTTTGCAAATAGTGACTACGTGTATTCTCAGATTTTCTTTACATGGAGAGGGGTGCATCTCTTTCGGATTGATGAGGGGCTTTTTCCAGCTACATTCTGGATCACTATTTAAATGAGAGCCGGCCTTGCTCAGGGTGGGGCGGCATGGGCTGGTGGTTTCACCGGCCACTCAGCATGCGATCGGAATTGCATAATTCACTCCGGTGATGTCATGATCAGAACACCTCAGAGATTTTCATCAGCGTTCGGATCTCAAAGCGGGGGGGAATGTCGGTTAAGGTACCGCTCCTGCTGTGATGTCCGCACAACACTAGTAATTAGGTCCTCCAGTAATTATACGCCTCAAAAGACCGAATCTGCTACCTATAATGTTTCTCTTTGCTCTATGTTTTACAGCAGAAAACGTTCTCTCATTACCAATTCCAACCAGAATTCAAGAAGACATTCATAGTTCGAAGCTTAACCATGGGTCGACGCCACTTAAAAACTGTTCGCAATGCCATTGTTTCTTTCGTAAGCACTAACATTAAGGCTGACATCAATCGAAAAGGAGGACGGACTTGATGAGAAGCCCATTAAAAAGGATTGGTTCAAAGGCAACCTTCTTTTTCCCCTCCATACCGATTTTTTAATGCAATATTTTAGGGACAAGAATGTCATAATTTCTGTACGGTTTTCAATGTACGGTTAAAATTTGATTGCTGTAATTTGTTAAAAAAAACACGTGATCAATTCTCATACTTTTTAACTAATCATTTGGTGCAATAAATTAAAAAAAAAAAAAGCGTTTACCCAATTGCTAGAAACCTTGGTCAACATTTTTAAAAGTTATGAATCTTAATTAAAAAGTTATAACATTTAAGCAATTGAACTTGACAATCAAAAAATAAATATGATATTCAAGTAAAAGTTACGACCGTTGTCATGTCCGTCTCTTACTAATAAATCAAGATATTCAGCTAGTTGTGAGGGTCTTGTCTTACTTTCTACTTTTTCGCATGATATTTTGCTGCGCTTTTTCTTTTCAAATTCAAAATATCTGAAGGTGTGAAATCGCATATTGCACTATCTGTTCAGATAAAAAAAACTGTGAAAACCCATTAATTTTTCTCAAGAAAGTAAAAATAAGTTGAAACAAACAGGCCCCCAATAGGATTTCAATGGTTTGCTAATGCCGTCGGAGGGAGAGGGTCGCATAAGTGAGGAATCATGACTTTGATTTGACATCACAATCCCTCCTCTCTACGTGGGTATCACAAATTAAAACACATCTCGCAACAACATAGAATTTCGTTGAGTAACTCTAAACCTTAAGAAGACCAGGATGAAAGCTTGTGCTCGTTCTCCGTTGCTTGCCCCAGTTGAAAAAAACTTTTTAACAGTGGGAAAGAACGCGAATTCAATAAAGAAAAACCCCTCTTGATTTGGAGAACTAAGATCCCGATTTCAATAGTAGGTTTAACGAAGGAGATTGGGAGGCAAGGGCAAATTTTAACATCAAACAGATTGGTAGGGCTATACAAGGTTTAACATAAAACCAAGCACAAGTTCTAAACCCACCACATCACTCTCCAAGGTACGGAGTTCTAGCCAAAACAGGACAAGACTCGAAACGACATATCAGATTAGCACTCATTGCAGTAAGTTTAGACAATGTAGGTTTTGCTCACAGGACATACAGAATCTATCCTCGGTTATTTAAAACAACGATAATGAACCAGACAGAGATGATATTTTGCGAAGCCGTGAGTGCCACTACTACTTTCCAAGTTCAGTTCTTTAGGATGGCGAAGATCGCACCAGTGCCTCCCTCAATCCTAATAGACGCATAATGACAAAAGGAGCTCGAATCTCGACACTATGAACCCAACAGCACTTGGCCAGAGAGGATTAGAATATAGCAACTTACGCATCCTCCATTCATGTCCTCGAAGTCGAATCAAATTCGACCAACTGCATCCCCCGTCTTCTCCTTACTTCAGACAACTTAACATAGGTCATGCAGAGCAACGGATATATGGAGTCAGAGAGCTACATATAGTCCTCGGGAACATCAAATCTTGCCAAGCTTCCACACTTTGGAACAACCATATCAAAATACTCATATCAACTGCAGCATCTGCAGTATGTATAACCCTGAGAGGAATCACAGAAAAGCCCCAAGAAACTTCTACACGTTCATAGCAGAACTCCAGAGACCACAAAACCAAAATCTAAGATGGCGTTGAGATGGAGGGAGAAAAGGATCTTTGGGGAGTCTTTGGACAATCGGAATGGTATGCTGCCAAGCAACTTGAGGGGAAAAACCCTTTCATTGTACATCATGCTATGAAAAGTTTGCAAGGGTTGCCAGACCAATAGACTCAGGGGTTTCATGAAAAATCCTAAAAGAATTAAATAGGTGTCCTTTGAAATAGATGCAATGAGATCGAGGTAGTAACAGGTCACAAAGGATAAATTACCAGAAAGATCCTATCATGGAGAAGAGAAGCTACACATTGAACTCATATATAACAGTGAGAAATGGAGTGATCGAGGTTTTCCCCCTTTTTTCCTTTCCATAGTGCAAAGCACTCGAGCTGCTTTAAGAATTATGAAATATATATCCTCACCTGACACAGATCTGCTTCCAGTAGCATAGCATCACTGAGGTTGCTATGGTTGCTAAGAGGAGCCCCATCAAGCTGGTATAGAAAATATAATTCTAACAAAAATGACGCAAAAGGGCGAAACAAGACTGCAAAAACTTGTTCGATTGGCCATTAAAGAACAGAACAACTATTTCAACAACTGAGGTTCACAAAAAGTTCTTTTCCCACTCAACGCATTAAATGTTTTCAGCAAAGGATAATATAATAGAGCCTTGTGCATGATGGTGAGTTTTTAGTTAAGGAAATGTTCTCTGCTTGAAAACTCTACCTGTTCCCCAACACTTTCAACGTAAGGAGAAAATGGAAATAAAGAACTATAAAGTTTTTAAAAAACAAGTGAAGGGGAAAGTACTGGAATAGCAATTACGATACAAGTTTGAGATTCAGGTCTAGGGATCTCTATAGAAGACAAATAGTTTCTAATCAGATTTAAAGATACTTTGCAAGAGATCCTGGAACTTCAGAAGATTCACCAAGAGTCCAAAACTAAATGACTGATGCATCTATGAAGGAATCTGCACAATGAACATACAAAGCATGAAAATACTAATTATAAATGACTACACAAGCACGTAATAAGTTGGATCAAGCACCATACCTTTCAACTCAAAAGATGAAAAGATCTTAATCTCATATATTAGCAGACCACCTAAGAGCGCATGCAAAAAGGAGGTGCATAAAAAGATATCAAAAAGGAAAAGGAGCATGACAACTGAAACCATACTAACTTCAAACAAACAACAGCGCTATGCTATCTTTAAATCTGTCGATGTAATCACCTGCATTTACTAGACAAGCACTAACAAGCAAAACAAGAGTGTAGTGGCAAATATACCTGTTCATAATGATCCATACATAAGCTCAAGAACAAGCAAGTATTGACAAGTGAGACGTCTATGAAAGCAGCTCCACACATACTATTGAATTACAGAACACCAATGCAATATCTAGTTGAGATTAATAGGTACTTTTACATGTGAATCAAATATAGTTGTTTCGCATGAGACAGGGAACACAAGGCTTAGACACTGTTAGATAAGGTGTTTTCACAATCCATATGATATTCTAAGCCTAGACAGGTCATTTTGTAACTGAAGGCCTTTCTTAACATAACTAACCAATCATGTGGGACTTGAAAAAGTTTATCACTGTCAATATGGTACCATAGACAACGTTTGTTTTAAGACTTCGAGACACCCAGCAGGAACCCGAACAAAAAAATCTGTAAAGAACATACTTACTACCAAGGCTTAGCGTCTTAGACTGTCAGGTCAATATCGACCAACCCAAATCATAAAATATACAAACACCAAACTCAGCACGATACAATAGACTGTTCTAAGCCATGAAATGATACAGACCAATACATGCATCAACACAAATTTAACAAAAAATTCTAAGTACTCAACTTGTTGGATGAAAACTATGTGCTTTGGGACTAACGATGGTTTGATGAGAGTTCTAAAGAAATAATATGAGGCAACAAACACTCAACATGGCCGACTTATCTGGTCAGCTCCTTTGATTATTTATCTGGTCAATCACTTTACTATACCAACGCAACACTTTGGACATGCTTAGCAAGTGTATTGAACAATGATCAGCGAAGTGGAAGGCCACCCGAAAGATCATAATACATCTTAAATGAAGGACAATGGGAATGACGAAAGTGAGGAAAAGAAATGAGATCAAAATACTCCACAAGCAACAGCAGAAGTGAGATCTTACTCACCTAGTGTCCCATGTATGGGGGTCCACCGCCCTGCGGAGGCCGACCAGAACTCCCCTGACCCATCTGTGGATTCTGATAAACACCTTGCATCCCTGGTTGCATCCCATAGCTTCCGGCAGGTTGGCTAGCATATCCTCCTGGCATCCCACCTTGGTTCATCGG
>JANUWG010000487.1:0-11600 GCA_025175695.1 Eugenia klotzschiana
ATTCCGAGAGTGTGTTTAAGTGCTCGAGTGATTGTAATCTCTATTATATCGCTTGTTTTTATAGTGGCTGTTCTCCCTATAGATATAGGTTCCGATATTCGGACCGAACCATGTAAATTCGGTGTCCAATTTCCTTTCCTTCCTTCCGGCTATTTTACGAATTCGCTCGACCCCTTTCATTCGTAACACGAATCACCTTGCTCTGCCTTTGGCTTTAATGGATTTGCCTTTCACTCGTTAGTTGAAATTTCAAATCTTTGACGAACGGAACACCTACCTAATCTACTTGACTTTTAAGAGATTCATGTCACCTCCAGTATTCGGGTCAATTCAATCTTAATACTTGCTGGTCCATTCCCATTGTCGAATAGGAAAGTCACAGGAAGATAAGATCGAGGGAAAGCTTTTAACCATCCCTCGGGGACCTGAGGAAAATCTGAATGGATTCACAAGGTTTCAGATAGTCACAAAGCTTAGTTCAGTCTAACTTTATTAGGAAGAACTTCATCTCGAAGCATGCATTACACCAGCACATTCACCCTTATTTGCATAATGGTGATGGACATACAACAGACGTTCATTTGATTTATAGTTTCTTGCTTAGCTGACTAACTACAATTCAACCAAGATTAGATTGACAATATTCATGTCCATAAGAGTAAGTTCCACCGAACGAACCACGTAAACCTCCGATGTTCTATTTATTTCCTCATTTTCTTTATTTATTTGCCGATCGCTTATTTTTCCAAACAAATTTGTTAAGCCTTTTGCTATGAAATGCGTGTTTGTTTACACCTACTCCAAGGTAAGAAGTACATTTTATCTCAAGAAACCAGAAAAAGCAAATGCTCTCAGTCAAGTTATGTGTGCTGCAATCACAATGTCTGAGCTAAAAGATGGGTGACTGGCTTCATTTTCTTTACGTTTGCTGATAGCTCATGAACGCATTACCATTATTAAAATAGCAGCATCTGGCTGTTGGCACTCCCACCTCAAGGAAAACCCATGATTGGGGCAAGAAAAGAGAACAGAGTTCAGGGAGCTTTGAGTCAAAGTCAACCACATTGTTCCAAACCAAATGAAACGCTAGACAGAGTCAGACTATTTCCGAAGTTTTCACACATTGGCCAGATTGTCATAATCGGAGACCTTTGAAAACAGAAAGGGAGTGTATCCAAGCTTTATATGTATGCCTCTTGGTTGATTACTAACCTCCAAAAGACAAGCAAAAGAAATCATGGGCTCACCAAAATTTGAGACACCAGTTCATCTTCTAGCCTCCCTTGCCCTTTTCACAGTGCTTTTAGTCATCATTCCACAAGGTGCGATTCCTGCTTATGCCTCCACACTAGAAGCACAAGCCCTTCTCAAATGGAAATCCAGCCTTCAAAACCAAAACGAATCTACCTCTTCTCTGTCTTCATGGGCTCTCCCTCCTCAAAACGCTACCAGCTCCAACGCGACGGCAGCGAGCCCGTGTGGTTGGTACGGCATCTCATGTAACCGGGCCAGGAGCGTGATTGGAATCAATCTCACCAGTTCGAACATCAAAGGTACGCTCGATGAGTTCCCGTTCTCGTCTTTGCCGTATCTAACCTATATAGACATGTACATAAATGAACTCTCCGGTGGTATTCCGCCTCAAGTCGGTCTTTTGACCAATCTCACCTACCTCGACCTCTCCTTCAACCAATTATCCGGGAAAATACCACTGGAGATTGGGGATCTCACAAAGCTCGAGGTGCTACACTTGATCTCTAACGAGTTGAATGGCTCTATCCCTAACGAAATAGGCCGGTTGCGTTGGATGAACGAGCTCGCCTTGTACTCAAACCAATTGGATGGATCCCTTCCTTCTTCCTTGGGTAACTTGAGCAGCCTCGCCAGGCTATACCTATATAACAATTCATTTTCCAGCTCTATTCCTCTTGAAATGGGGAATTTGACAAA
Organism: Eugenia klotzschiana; assembly: GCA_025175695.1. NCBI lineage: Eukaryota > Viridiplantae > Streptophyta > Magnoliopsida > Myrtales > Myrtaceae > Eugenia > Eugenia klotzschiana. The sequence goes on from JANUWG010000487.1 coordinate 1,951, forward strand.
CTTGGAGGAGATTTACATGGATACCAACTTCCTAACAGGGCCAATTCCCCCCACGTTTGGGAAATTGACGAAACTAACGGAATTGCACATATATGATAATGAACTCACTGGTTCTATCCCACCAGAGATAGGGAACTTGAATCATCTTCGCCGACTCAGCCTATACTACAACAATCTTACCGGTTCAATCCCCTCAACTTTAGGAAATACGACAGAGCTTACACTTATTTCTCTATATGGCAACCAGCTTTCTGGTACCATTCCTGATGAGTTAGGAAACCTTCGAGCTATGATCGATTTTGAGCTGAGTATAAATCAGCTCACTGGTCCTGTTCCTTCTTCTCTGGGCAATATGACTGACCTCAAATATTTATTCCTCCGTGAGAACCAACTTTCCGGTTCAGTTCCTGGGTTCCTTGGGGATTTGACAAACCTGGTGGTGCTACAATTGGATACAAACCAATTCACTGGTTTCATACCAGATAACTTGTGCCGGGGTGGATTGCTGCGTAACCTCACCATGGCTGGCAACAACCTCACAGGTTCCATTCCCAGAAGCTTGAGAAATTGCACGAGCTTACTCAGGGTACGCCTCCAGGAGAACCAACTCACTGGAAATGTTTCCAACATTTTTGGCGCCTACCCGAACTTGGAATTCATGGATTTGAATTCCAACAAGTTCTACGGGGAAATCTCAGCTAACTGGGGAAGTTGTCCGCGTTTGAGAGATCTACGAATTGCTGGGAACAACATGACCGGTAGCTTGCCTCCTGAGATCGGAAATGCAACTGAACTACAAGGACTCGATCTTTCTTCCCATGGCCTAGTTGGCGAGATTCCAAAGGAACTCGGGAAATTGACGTCTTGGTGAGGTTGAACTTGAGCAGGAATCAACTTTCCGGCATAAGTCCCGGCTTCGTTTCACTATCTGGTCTTCAAAGACTGGATTTGTCCAGGAATAGATTAAGCATGTCTATCCCAGAGAGTATTGGGCAGTCGGCAGACTTAGTCCTCTTGGATTTGAGCAACAACCAGTTAAGCCAAGAAATTCCTGGCCAGATAGGGATGCTGACTCACTTATCTGAGCTAGACTTGAACAATAACTCATTGATCGGTGAGATTCCAGCCCAATTCAGCAATCTGCAAAGTTTAGTGAAACTTGACCTCTCATGCAACAATCTTTCTGGCCCCATATCCAAGATTTTCAAGGATATGCCAGGTTTGGCCACGGTTAATATATCCTACAACAAGTTCCAGGGTCCGGTTCCAAACACCACGGCATTCCAAGATGCTCCAACAGAAGCATTACAAGGTAACGCTGGATTATGTGGAAATGTTGATGGACTTCAGCCTTGTAATCAATTGGCACCACGGAAGAGCTCCAACACTGATAAGAAAGTTTTTCTCATCGTTTTCCTCGTACTTGGAGCATTTCTCCTGTTTTCTTTCGCCGGAGTATACTACATTTTGCGTGGAAGAAAGAACCGCCGACAAGTGGAGCAAGCACATGAGAGAGAGAAATTGGTTTCTATATCTAATTACGATGGAAGGATACTGTACGAGGAAATCATTGAAGCGACCGAGGGTTTTAATGAGAGATACTGCATTGGAGTCGGAGGATATGGAAGTGTCTTCAGAGCAGAGCTAAGATCACGCGCTGTGGTGGCTGTTAAGAAGCTTCATCAGATGTCCGATAGTGGGCAGACGAATCACAAGGAGTTTCAGAGCGAGATAAGGGCACTGACGGAAACACGACACCGCAACATCGTGAGGCTCCATGGCTTCTGTTCACATCGCCAACACTCGTTCCTGGTGTATGAGTATCTGGGAAGAGGAGATCTGTCCGCGACCCTGAGCGACATTGGCGAAGCAAAAGAGTTGGGTTGGGACAGGAGGGCGAACATCGTGAAAGGCGTAGCTCATGCTCTGTCCTACATGCACCACGACTGTGTGCCACCCATTGTCCACCGAGACGTATCAAGCAAAAACATCTTGCTTGATTCTGAGTACGAGGCCCGTGTTTCGGACTTCGGCACAGCCAAGCTTCTCAAGCTGGACACGTCAAATTGGAGCGCCGTCGCCGGGACATACGGATACGTTGCCCCGGGTAACTCAATGGATATCTACTGTTCTCCTATGGTGAGCTTAATCCACTATTGCTGATGCATTTTCTTCTCAATGTGTAGAGCTTGCTTACACGATGAAGGTGACCGAGAAATGCGATGTGTACAGCTTCGGGGTCATGGCGATAGAGGTGATCCATGGAAAACATCCGGGTGAAACCATCTCGTCCCTCTTAGCTGCATCGGATGAGGAGATTGCGACGGTCCTGAAAGATATGTTGGATTCGCGCCTACCGGCTCCAATGCCCGGCGTTCGGGATGAACTTCTAGTCATCTTCAAGCTCGCGATTGCTTGTTTATCCACCAATCCACAACTCAGGCCATCGATGAAGATGGTTTCTCAGATGCTATCGGCATGTTCACCCGCTCACTGATGTGGTCATTGTCCCCGGTAATAGGTTAATGCAAGAGGAACTATAGCTTCTAGCAATTGAATTGATCGTCTCTAATGGTGCCTATTATCTTCATAGATGATTGTAGTATGGTGAAGTGAGCTTATAATAACACATGACAAGCGAAGATTCAGAAGCCACAAGTTGTGGCAATGATTACTACATTACAAGTCTTTGCTATATTACAATATCTGCTTGCAGTAGTAACTATTACGTTATCACACCTGTTACAGCTACAACTATAATAACTGTCACATATAATAGCGCCCTAGGTAATTGCAACTTACAATAGGTAGCACTTATAATATGCGTCATAGTATAATATGTGGTCTACGACAGCGTACATGTATGGAAAATAATTTCATCACCCATGAAAATAATTAAATCTAAATTATTATCGATAAAGAAAATATTTACCGTCAACTAATATTTCTAAATGAATCTTGAATTTCCTATAAAACAAACGAACCCAAAATATTCTAAAGATATCTTCTCTTGTCTTTTCTCCCTTTACCTCCACCAATGGTCTGAATAGTGTTAGTCATGATTACAATTTGCTTATGTAGGAATTATACTATATGAATTAACCTATAATGGATACTGTAGTTTTAGTAAGGAAAAATTTTCCGCGTCCTATATGATAAGTCTCTCAGGGCCACAGCAAAGAAAAAACATCCTATTCCTAGAAAATTGCATCCTTTGCAGCCAAAATCTGTCCTGTCCCTTTGGTACAGTCGACAAGACCTTGGTACAAATGATATGGAGATTAAGCATGCGTCCACCAATGACAGAGAACATTGACCATCAATTCTAATTTGTTATTATGATAAATTTTCCTCAACGTGGATTTAGACGACAGAATTTTCCACGTCCTATATGCGACTTCAAACAATTGCCATGAATCACTTGGCAGCACAGCACGGATACAGTATGCAATCTATGTATTGAAATCAAGATCAACACCTATACAGGGAGCCAAAGATGGAAAGGAAAAACGCAACCATCCATTGCCGTAGATGAACTTGCAGAAAGTTAGGACAATCGCTAAACCAGATGCAAGTATGAACGCATAACACCAATTAGCACATCGGTCACATCTCTAGCCAATCATTTGCCATATCCCTCGATGAACTCATTAAAAGGAGAGTAATACCAGAACATGTTTACAGTGAGAACCAAACGAAAATCCAGACACAAGACTATCACGTGAAATAGTTGGTCCGCGGTGTATCAAACCAATGTGATGCTGCTCTCACCGCCAGGTGGTTTGCGCACGCCGCCCAAGTAGTCCCGAGATTCTACCTTACCATCAGCGAAAATGTCATTGCCACTTATCTCACGCAGTTTCGCCACACTCAGTGGTTTCTCCGCAGATGATGGAGGCATGTCGCCCTTGAAGATGTTGTTTCCCGAAAGTTCAGTGAATTTCTTGTCGTAGATCTTCTTCGCCGTCTTCGGAACAGGTTCCTCAGTGGACATTATATTGCTCTGGCCTCCAGCGGGCTGATCCACATCAAAATTTTAGAGTCAGGTTGTTCTAGATCCAAGAAGACCTCAGAACAACAATTTAGAGAAGGAGAATCAATATATTGCTATGCTTCCAAGAAGCACCATGCATTATCATTGGTTAATTCCATTGAAGCTTCTCATATATTGCAATTTTCAGAGCCCTACTTGATGAGAAAATACTTCAATGGATATCAAATGTCATGTGATTGACATATATCCGCATGCAACAACCAACAATAGCATGGGGTTACTTTCAACTGACATGTTGCATCAGTTGGCATATAACTATTCTCTTCTACTTAAGACAGAGGAAAGAGAAGGGGGGCACACACAACAAAGTGACTTACGTTAGAAACTTTGACAGATGTGCGTAAATTAAGCTGCACAGATTCTCCCATGTCTTGATGCATTGCGAATGAGCGTGAATCCAGCGTCCTGGGCAAGATTTCAGGTGGAGGTGCAAATATATCATGCCCACTAAGCTCTTTGGTCTTAGCATGAGAGTTCTGCTTTTTCAACATCCCGTCCGAGTCACTTTCCAGCGTCCCACTCAATTCGCGTTGTTTCGCAACCTCAGGCAGAGTAGTCGGTTTTCTCGGAGATACGCTCTCTTCCTCACCAAAGGAGATGTGACTGATCCCAGCAAGGGCTTGCTAGCAATGTTTTAAGGAGGAAGTCAGAGTAAATTAGGAATCACTATGGAGATTTAAGATTATGCATGCAGAACTTTGAATATTCAAAGGGGTAATTAAGACCTGGTACATCTGCTCAGCCAAACGAAAAAGGAAAACATATAATAGAAGTACCTGGTACATTCGGATTCCTGTTCTGTTGTCTGGAGTAGTATTGCCAGACTCTGACAGATCATTTTCTCCACTACCCAAAAAAATGCCACTTCCAGTTATCTCCTTCATTTTGTAACCCGAACACGGTTTCCTGGAAGTTGCAAAAAGGCAGCTTCAATGTATAGAGAAAAGGAAAGAAAGAATGAATGAATGGATGAATGGGGATATATATGCATATAGATATGCCCAAACATTTTCATAGAAATAGGGAAAAATAATATATTGCATTATTTTGCATAGTTATAAATTGCCAGTGTTTCAAGTTCATTTATTAAACATGACAGGAACACATTATAACCTATTCAGAACTCACAGTAAGAAAAACAGAGATATTAAAATGCAGTATAAAGCATGTTTAGCCAAATTTAATATATCTCCTATGGGATCGGATACTTGCAGCATCCAACAAGGACTTTATCGCCAAAAAGAGAATGATAGATAGGAGCAAGAGTAACAATCCTGTATATCAACTCTATTTCCTCTGAGCCTGAAGTAACTCAGAGCTGAGTCCAACCATACCCACGAAAACTTATTGATCTGGCAAAGTAGAGTTTGTTCATCTTCTAGAAGGAACTCCTTTTGCCTAATTCCAACATTTCTTTTAGGAACTTCATGAAGCAATTTGTAATAAAGAAATATTTAAACCATTCAGTTAGAATTAAGCTAGACTACAAACTCCTACCATAACTTTTTTCTATGACAAGAAAGCCAGCTTAGGCGATTATGTCTTCAACCCAGTCAATACCTCCTAACCTAGTGGATCAAATAACATTCCATCACCTCAGGGGGTTGTAGATGTCAGTCGCCCCTTCACACCTTTTTTTTTTTTTTTGTAATAAAAGAAATCACAATAGGACACCAACCGAAGCGCAGTTGGGTGGCCTAAAAGACACCGGAATTTCTTCCACTTGCTAGTGTAGAGAATCTAACTTCATCACACATTCTGAATTCATATTTATGTGATAATATTTTTTTTTTTGGTCTGGAGTTATGTACTAATATGGACGGCCAAAGTTGTTAGCAGCCTATGCCGGAAGAAAGTGCAATTTACTTAAGTATTAGAATCACATGATGCTGAACTAGAATTGGTACTCGAGCTTGCCATAAGGGTGTGTTTTTGCATATAGTTAGATAAGCTTGTGAGATTAATGTGAAATTGGCACGAACTGAAGTAAAAGTCACAGAGAGAGAGAGAGAGAGAGAGAGAGAGAGTAGGAAAATGGCAAGGGAAAAATATTGATGACGAGTTTGACTATTCTTTACCTATCTTAGAGTTTCCAACTTCATGTGTTTGTCCTCACATACCTTCTGGATTTCCTTAAAGTGAAGAACCTCTCCTTCCTCTATATACTAATTCAAATTTTAATCCTATAGCATTCTAAAGGTAATGGTTGTCAATCATCACTCAGACCTCAATTCCTGGTTGATTAAAAGTTGTATCTTATCAAACCAAAAATTACTCCAAGACAATTTTGTTTCGTTTGTTCTTGGAAGAAAAAAGAGGTGCATCCTATAAGGAAATGAGAAATCCAAATCCAAAAAAGGAAAAAAAATCTAAATTCCAATTTATCTTCTTACATCATACAGAGATCCGAATGTTCAGTAATTTTTTTTTCTAGTTTACTTAAAAAAGAGTAATCTTCTCGATTGTGTCAAAGTTCCCGTGCAATTATGTACCAATAAGAAGCAAGCCAATGAGATCAACCGCATCTTACTCAACTTATATAACTCTGAATTCAACATTTGAAACCCCAAAAACAAAAACAAACAAACAAACAAAAAACGAAAGTAAAAGAAGTCAAGTTAAAAGCGCAACAAAAGTTGCAAAAATGAGTGTGGCTATCGGAATGAAGCTGAGCTCATCAAATTCGAGCGAAATGAAATCGGATCTTACCTCTTGTTCAAGCTCTCAGCTTCTTCATCAGTCACCTGACCTCCAAACACCACCTTACTGATCCCATCCGACGGCTAACATTCCCCCCCAACCCAAGCAACAAAAGACCCACAAATCTCAACTCGTGTGGTAACAAAAAGAAAAATTTGCACGCTGATCAAAATCGCCCCAAGACCAAAAGGAAGCAACGGAGGATTACCTGATGGGGACGCGCATTGGGGCGAGAAGAACCGGACCCCGGTCGGGCCGAGTCCGGAGCCGGGGTCTCGGACCAAGTCAGCAGATCCGCCGTGGAAGTGTGGGGCTTCCTCACGGGAGTGCTCCTCTCCATTAAAAAGCTCTGTTCTTTCGCCCCCCCTCCCTCTCTCTGTGCCCCCAGCAGGACTCGCAAGTCCCGTCTTCGACTGTGTTATTTCTTCCCTTTTACCGGCGACCCGCGAAGAACTTCAATCGGAAGAATTCAGTGTTTGAAAGTCGAAGCTCACACACAAACAGAGATAGTATAAGTAAACTATAGAAACGAAAAGGAAGGGGAAACGGGAGGAGAGAGAGAGAGAGATATTTCTCTTCAAACGCAAGTCTCAAAAGGGTCACTCTGTTCTGTTGCGTGTGAGGACGACGGAGGAGAAAAACAACAAAAGCACCGATTTTTTCTTAAAATTTCCTGCTTTCTCTCCTTCCTTTTCGTGTCGTCCGATAAATGTTTTTCTAATACAGTGTCGAAATGACGAGAATGGCCTCGTGTTCTGGAAGTTTCTTGTAGGGTCGATCTGCGGGGATCTTAACCCGATCGTCGAGGGCAGGTTGGTGATCATAATGCTGGGCTGTTCTTCTTTTGCTGAGCCATGGAGAAAGAAAAGGAAAAAGACAGGGAGGAGGATGATTTGAATTTTCGAATACGATGGAATGATGCCGAGGCCTTATCTGCGATCTGATGATTTCTTTTCGTCTGGGGAGCACGTGCAGACAAAGTGACTGCCAGATGGCGGTGGCTGGAACGGTTTAACCGGCCATTCGAGGACTAATCATCGCGTCCCAATGATGCGTTAGGGGAGGTTTTTATCTGGATAAGTCCATATCTGGGGGTGCTTAAACCGGCTTCCGCCGGTCAATCTCTCTATCATTCTCTCTCTCTCTAGATTCATTCCCTGTTTAGAGGTGATCATAGTTCTAAAGTAAGTTGGGGACGTTTCTGGTTCAAAAAATTAAGAAACTTATGTCGACGGGTAGGTTTCGAAAATCAAGTAATTGGAATTTGAAACTTGTAAAATATAATAAGTTTTTGAGATTTCATAATATATCTCTTCACATGATCTTGCGATATTCCATGGCATCGATGATGAGTATGTAATCTGAAATTACTAATCTGAGTTTCCATTTTCGGGGATATTTATAATTTAGACTTTTACTTTGTTAAATATTTCATATTTATTCGTTTGTCTAAATATGAGTTGTAGTCATTGAATTGTAATAGTAAATTGTGATCATTAAATGTGATGATTCACTCCAATCGTTTAACTAAGACTACATGTGGGGCATGTCTAGATCCTAGAACAAACCCTGCAACTTGTGATAAGGCAAGTTTCAGGTTTCGGAGTATATAGAGTAGGTTCCAAGTTTCGAAAATGAGGAACATATTCCGGCGGTAAGACCAAATCAAATTAGCAATCATCGGCAGAGAAGGCATAGAGTTTGGGCAACCATTGGCGAGCATCTGCCAGAGGTGAGCGTTGACCGTTGACACTCACCCGCAGCAAATCTCGTTGTAAGCCCCGTCGAAGCTTAGTAAAAGCACCAGGTGCCGGAGCCAATGAAGCTCAACGAAGCCAATCACCAAGGTCGCAACCCCAGTTGAGGGCCGCAGGGGTCGAGCAACCTCACGGGACAAGACAATGGGATCATGCTTCCTCAAGCGAGGTGTCGCGGAGGTCCCAGTGACCTCAAGCTTCCCAAATTTGGCCTTTAATGGCCGAGCTTCCTAGATTTGGCCTTCAATGGTCAGCTCAATCCTTAGGAACACTGAGGTTGCGTGACTCCAAGCGACCCTCGCCGGGGTCACGCAACCTACGGCGGGCCTCACGAGGGGTCACGAGGGTCATCTGACCCCGGATAGCCCCCCACGAAGGTTACAATATGCCAGTGTCGTGCGACCACACCCGGCCCCTCACAAGCGTTGTCTAGCTCCTCCACCTCTGTGAACTCCAGATCCGTAAAGAAAATGAACAATCGCGAGGGTAAAACGAGAGTATGGAATTATTTGTGGGGGTAATTTGGGAAAAAATTTCATTTATTTTTGGGACTTACATTGGGCTTTCAGCTTTACCATTGCTAGCATATCCCCAAAGCGGCCTAATAATTTTTTGGCAAACACCTCAATTTTTTTTTCAATGGCCTTTAGAGACTCAAAGTCCCTTGGGAGAGCTAAAAACACACCCTAAATCGAGAGACAAATTTACAATCGTCCTACAAATCTTAACCAACTCAACAGTCTATCTCATTGTCTAGGGGCGAGCATGGTTCCAAGGTGGAACCGAAGAATTAGATCGGTGGAAACGAGGTTAGTTCTAGGTTCCAAAATACACAGGATAGGTTCCAATTTCAAAAATCGGTGAATCCATTTCTATGGGTAAATTCTAGGTTCCAAAAGCTGGAATGCGGAACTTGGAACAAGTCTTTATGTTTTTCTAGTTCTATGTCTTCGCGTGATGATGCGGTATTCTGTAGCATCCAATAATGAATATGTAATATGAAACCATTAGTCTGAGCTTCCATTTTCAGTGATATCCATGGCTGAGAATTTTACTTTATTAATAGTTCATATTCTTTGTGTGTCTAAATATGAGCTATGGTTAATGAATTATAGCAACAAATAATGATCATTAAAAGT
>JANUWG010000488.1:0-11597 GCA_025175695.1 Eugenia klotzschiana
TTTCTAGTGTCTTGAATTACAAAAATGCAGAGAGTCGTGGGCCATGTGCTACAATTTTTTAAGGAGAATAATTCGTTGCCACATCACTCCAGCCTGCCAAAGTTAACAATACACGTCTTTTCAACAACTTTAGCAGTTTTAAATCTAAAGGCGATAATGGGAATGTATTCGCATTTGATGGTGCTGAGTTTTTAGATGTCCGACTCTTCGCAGGTCTCGAGGGTATAAATTACTTCCTAGGAGTTCTAAATCTAAAGGGAGAACGTGAATGTGTTTTCATTAAACATAGCACAATGAAGAGTTTTCTTTCTTAAATGAAAAGTTCTCGCCAGATCACAAAAAATTAACCATAGCTATTCAATGGATGGGATAGTTGCACTTTGAAATCTTGCGCATTTCATATCATTTGGCTACCCAGTAGATTACAAATGCTTACATATTTTACTAGTGGTCTCAATTACTTACAGACAAAATAATTATTTTACCACTATAAAATCCTGATAGATTACTAACATTCTTTCGATTTTACAAGTAGCAATTTTATTTGTCAATAACAGACTAGAAAAGTATCGATTTAGCAATCTTAAATTGGTATACATATAACAAAGTACTGATTTACCAAGCTGATAAATATTTTATAGTACTAGTAATCTGTTTAAGACACTGATAATTTCTCAAAGGAATTGGTAGTTGACTAATTAACACCAAATTGGTGATGATGTTGGCAATTTACATACATTGATAATTTACTTACAACGCTAGTAAAATTTCTTTAGGGTTGACAACTTACTGCTTAATTGGTATGTTGACGAAATCCCGATAGTACTAATAATTTGTTTACAATTAAAGTAAAATTTCAGGAGTTGATAATTTACTTATCACACTCATAAAATTTTGTAGGAGTTGGCGGTTTACTACTCTATTGGTATGTCAGTAAATCCTGATCATGTTGGTAATTTAGGGTGCGCATGGCAACATTTCTCTTCCCCGGCGACTGGCGACGACGGCGACCAGAAGTGATTCTTGAAGCTGAGAAGTAAAATTTTTTTACTTCTCAAATTGGGCAAAAAAGTCTACGAGAAGTGATTTTTCACTTCAGAAGTGAAAAAGTCTATCAGAAATAGAAAAATTTACCAAACGGATTTTGACTTCAAAAGTGATTTTACCAAACAGATTTCTCTGCCAGAAATTGATTTCTCTGCCAAAAATTGATTTCTCTGCTAGAAATGATTCTAGAAGTGTTACCATGCGCACCCTTAGTAAAGGTTTCATTGGAATGTTAGTAAATTCTTGATAGTCTTCCTAATTTATTTATCACACTAATAATATTTCAGAAGAATTGGTAATTTACGAATATTTTGCGAGTTAGCAACAAGAAGGTTTCAAGCTTGAAATAGACAGGCGAATGGTGGAGTAGCATAGATCAACATGGAATAAGCGCAAGAGGCCAAGGTAGTCTCAAATTTCGAGGAGAATGCGCAAAGTGTTCAGGTTCACACTTCACAGTGCATAATGCGCACTTTGTTTCCCCCCTGAATTTGATGATATTCATGTGCAATTTTACAAAAGCTTTCCCAAAAATATTATATCGAAATAGGAAAAGGGCACTGTCCTTCACCTGGCATTTCCTAAACAATGTTCGCACTGCACTTGCTTTGAGGAAGAAAAAGAGTAGAATTAGCAGCTTTTCTCGTGCTGTGATGGTTACCAAGGCCGCCCAAGCTCATCTGCTTCGGTAAAAGGGTGTCTCTTCTTAGATCTCAATAACGAAAATTGCCCCCTTTCTCAGGTTGGTTCCAGAGATTTGGCCCTGAAATTCATATTTAGGCTCGGTCCATCATGCGAAAGATAAAATATTTCTGAAAAATATTTTTTGAAAAGTCATTTTTGTGAAAATCAAAACAATAAAGGCGACTTTAGAAATTTAGAATAAGGACACAAAACTGGAGGGAGAAAATTGTTCTTAGAATGCTTCGGATGGATTTCTGATGGATTATCAATACAACACTCACCCCCGCCTACTTTTTATATAACAGCAGAACATCTTCTGAACAAACGAAACGTACAAAAGATAAGAAAGATGAGACGGGAGCAGGTAGAACGCGAAAAGAACAGATCATGAACAGTGTTTTTACTATTAACTGATTTCACTGTTCACTGGATGGTGGCCGCCTTCGTCGCCTTCTTCTTCAGTCTCCTTTCCCCGCGCCGACCATGAATGGCGCCCGATGGATTTCCTTTCTTGTCTTTCACAGAAGGGTATAATCAATTTTATTAATATTTTAATAATTTTCAGGAAAATAAACTTCAAAATATTTTCTTAAAAAAAATCAATTTGGTCCATGTACTCCTTTTAATAATTTTCTATCATTATCTCTCTCTTTTTATGTTTTTAAATCGAATTTTTATTTTTTTTTAAAATCGAAGGTCTCTGTAAAGCTGGATCCCCCCCCCCCCTCTCTCTCTCTCTCTCTCTCTGGTGTAGAAGAGGAGGCAAATGGAGTCTCCGGTGCATTACTTACGGCAAAGTTTTATCTGTTTGGTTCTAGATTAACCACCAAGAGAAGATTCAGAAAAGTTGAACTCAGATGCTCCCCTTTTGTGGGGTGCTGTGGCTTTCTTTTCTTAGTTTAATTAGGCCAATGTGGGGGTGTTGCTCCCGAGAAGTTTCCCTCCAAATGTCTTCAAAACTGCACACTAGCTAGGAGTGAGACAGTATCGTCAAAAAGTGCTTTGACCATTGCACCCGAGAGGACTCGCTGTGCCCTCTTTGAAATCTATGGATGTGATTGTACAGATTTTAGCCTTTATATGCCTTGGGCGTTATTACATGAAAGGACAGAATTTAGAGACCCTAGAGATAAAAGTGTCTATTCTTTTAATCCCCGTTAGTTCCCATGGAGTGGAATCCTAGGAGAAAGTTGCTCGACAGATGCTGCTGCTTTTTTGCTTTTGACTCTCACATATCACAACCCATTCACCTCTTTTTGTGCATCAAGTGCTAGCCACACAGATCACACCTTTTGCTTTTATCCTTCTTTGTTCTCATGGTTCTCATCGGAAGGTTGGCCTACAACTTTCCACTTCCATTCCTGATTCTAGGGGAAATCTTGTTTGTCTTCAGTAAAATCAGAAGTTAGCATTATCACATTACATAAAGTAATCTTTTTTCGTCAGAAATCTCCGTAATCTCCATAAACGTAGTCTAAAAATCATGTAACTTAGTCTGCACAACCTGATTATTAGAATGATTACGGCAAAAAAAAAAAAAGATCACGAGAAGACATTGTGAAGTCAAGCGATTCAGAAGAAATGCTGTTTCCATATGCTGTCACAAGGAAAAACTAGAAAGGCTAATTCATTCCAAGAGCATATAGAAAAGTTGCCTTCGGTCACTGCAGGTAGCACAATTTTTTTTATTCCAAGTGACAGTAATTGTCTGCTAGAAAAAGCTCTCCGATATTTCTGTATGCCCGAAACATAACAAAAAAGCTGAGATGGATACTAGAAATGCACATCTCCCGCCCCAACTGTCAAAAGCATAGTTCACTGGACGGTCACATGACTTGTAGACGGATCATTGGCCTATACGGAATGATTCCTACGATAACTTTCTCAGACAAAAGTAATTCATCACAGTTTGGGATGTGTAGCTCAGATTTGAGTATTTGATCCCTCGAGAAAGAAAAAGTCTCCTCTCCGTGGATGAGAATCCGTCGTGTTGGTTTCGCTCTGTAAATTGGTATGTAGGGATGTATCAATTAAAGATTCACCATCTCTCCCCCGAGTTGGGGGGCTTAATGAAAAATGAATCGCAAAGGGCATATAAGTTAAGTGCCTAAATCTTATGTTATCTAAAGAAGACAACTTTGCAACGATCGTGCTTTGTGCTGACGGACGAGAATGGATCCGACTTATTTCACGGAAAGGCGGAACTGATTTACGCTTATATTGCCTCTTACTTCATCAAGCATCTGTAGCAGAATATGCCAATGTCTTGCCCAGCTAATGGTGCTATCTGTGACCATCTTTCCCTTTTTGAGGTGACATTTGAAACTCCACATTGTTCAAAGTTAAGCTTAAAGGGCAACAAAGATTGATGCTGATATTCTTACTACTTTATGCCATATGAAAGCGTTTTTAGGAAATGGAACAATTACTCCTTGCTTATACAAGCGCACGCATATATGCGTGTTTGTGTGTGTGTGTGTTATGACCTTGAACAGGGCTAAGAGAGGGCATACGATTGACGCTAAGCTTCATTTGTTTCATAAAAAATGCATGATTTGAAAAATATTTTCCTAAAAATGAGTGGTTATATCACTTCAATTAATTAATCAATGAAAAATATTCTTGTTATCGATGATAACATTTTTTGGATGATGAAAATATTTTTCATTCGTTCATTTTTTTTATAGATACAAGCAATTTTTTTAGGAAATTATTTTTTAAATCATTCATTTTCTGTCAAATAAATGGAGCCCAAATATCATCCTTCATCTGCCTTTTTTTCGATATTCATCTGCACGGTTGCCATATTAGCCTCAGTTGCTTTCATGTATCAGTTGCTGCTCTTATCCTCCAACTTGATTCGGAATTGGGAGTTTTGATTGTGATGAGATGTGAATCAACAAGCTCTAGGATTTTTGAGTACGTTGGTTTTGAGCTTGGATGGTGAAATTTGTATTGTGAATATAGGGATTATGCATTTTAGGGTCGTGGGAAATCATTGACTGTGTTGTGGAGCTGCAGTGTCGGATTGAATGGGGCAAACTAGAGATGAGTAATCCCTTGTGTACAATCCGATGTTTTTGGAGCACTCTATTGTGTTTGGTTGGTTTCATTAGGCCCTTGAGTTACCTAGTTTGGATCGATGCTATGCCTGGAATATGGTCAAATTGATAGAATTTCCTTATATTTGTTCGATATGAATCTCATCCTTTTGTTTCTATTTTGGGGATAAACTTTGTTGAGTGTCTTCAAGTGATCAAATATGAGTTCTTCTGCTTCAGTCCAACTAAGTAATGGACTGTAACATATAGGTTCTACTGGAGATGCTTTGTGGTAAAGGAGAGCTTTATGTTGTTTACTTTCTCCCCTTTCATCGCAATGGATTGTGTAGATAGTTCTTTCAGTTCACGAAAAGGGACTGCATATATATAAGTTGAATATTGTTTTGAATTGATGTTTTCCTTAAAGTGTTCCCCTCACTCGATTTGTCAAAATAGCTTGCAAGAGACCTAGGGAACTTGCTTCTTTACCCGTAATTGAACGAGCTTGTGACCACACTTTAATCTGACAATTTCTCAACTGGGAAATGCAGAACTTGAGAGTAAATTCCAAGGCTCATAAAGCTGTTTACAATCACACCTTTGCCACGATATTGGTGGAGTATGCATTTGCCGTAAAAGTTCTTTAGAAAAGTTTTACATTTACCTAGAGGTTGTTATTGACAGGAAGTTAGACACTTTTAGTTGGACATGTCCTAGATGTCATGGAAAGATCACCATAATTTGACTATGTTTTCGTATAACGTATTTGCTAAGGTTGCATGAAGAATGGATCCTCAATAAGCATTGCCAATTGATGACATGGGGAGATTTTATGGGCAAATGCTGCCTTGTCTTATGAGCTTCTAAACTAGTTACAAATGCCTTTTTGATCTGACAGTTGGGGTTCGAAGTCATTGATCCGATAGTCGACGTTCAACACTGCTTACGTGTACAAATAAAATAACTATGTTACCGTTATAAATTTTCAATAAATTATTAACATCGTTTTGATTTTATGATTGACAATGTTCATTTGTCTGTAACACACTAACGAAGTAATTGATTGATTGGATTAAAATACTCTTGCAGATTATAAGTGGGTGGTTATTTTCTACAGTAGATTATAATCTGCTATGCTTTCTTAGTAGCCTCGCATAAAGATTGTAACTTGTGAATAACATAACAATTTTAACACTGAAAATTCTTAATGGATTATTAACATTGTTTCGACTTTACTAGTGGCTATATTCATTTGTCAATAACATACCAATGAAATAACCGATTTACCGAACTGATATTGTTGGAAAATGGGGGTGCATGGGAAGGACTGTGGTCCGCCCATGTATGCTATCCTAGCCCCTTATCCTCTTAGATAACTGCCAAGGGTAGTTACTTATTTTGAACGTGGAAGAGTTCGCGTAAGTTCATACGTTCAATCATGAACGACGCTCATTCTAGAGAGAAAAGAGAACAGACGAACGATTCTCTCACGAACGTCAAACGGACGGACAATCTCTCGAAGAACTGCAAGAGGTACATTTAATCTGTGACAATCGAGGTATGTTCGTTCTACGTGATATACTTCACCGATCAGTGATTCAAGTAAGATCTTGGGCATGTTTTCCGTGTTATCCGCTGCGTATGTATTGTGGAAAATAGTTCCCTTCATTGGTATCAGAGCCAGGTTCTTGTTTCCTGGTCGTTTTGTGATAATTTCGTGGGATTTTTCGATAAATTATAAATTGGGCAATTCTGGCCGGGGAGAAAAGCGCCGATTCCGGCCAAATTCCGGCATAACAAGGCCTGGGTTCGGGCAAGTAGTGTCGCACCGCCATGGGGGCCAAAAGCCCTAATGTTTCTCGGCATTTGGTTGCTCGTCGGAGACGAATTTCGCGAAGGAAGTTCGCGGGTTAGGGTTTCCGTCCGAGCCAATTTTTGCTCGATTTCGGGCAAATTTCTTCACCATTTTTGTTGATTCTTGGATCTATGTGATTGTGTCGACGTGATGCTCAAAATCCACTATCGATTTTGGACTAAAGTGGGCTATCGGAGGAGAATCAAATGACAATTGTCGTGGTGAAACAACGGAAAAATCAATGAGAGGGCTTCTGTGCGCTAACTAGTTCTTCGCGTGAGAAAGAAGATCACGTGTGAAGTTAAAAAAAAAGGTGTAGGCTGGAACAGTTACGAGCACATGCACATGTGGGGTAGTTGGCCCGTGCTGTACACGCATGGGCAGCGCTCCAGTGGCGGGAATTGAACTCACGCCCTCTCCAAGGGGGGAAGCTTAAGTCTGGCCCATTACACCGCCTAGCCATCTTGACTTCATCTATTTAAAGTCAGAATGTAATTATTATTAAAGAAGGAGCATGCAGATTGGGCCACATGTGAGAGGCACGCGCCCGGCTGGAAAATTTCGGATTTGCCCTTCCGTGTTCGATTTTCCAATTTTGCCAATGCCAGAAATTACAATTCTGCCATTATATTTTTAGAAAATTATAATTTGGTCCCTAAATTTTTTAAATATTGCAATTTGGTCCTCGATCTTTTGAAAATTTCAATTTAGTCCTTGAATTTTTTAAAATTGCGATTTGGTCCTTGAATTTTTTCGAGAAATTGCGTTTTGACCAACGTTGATCGACTGTTGACTAGTCAACATAGAAACTTTGACCAACTTGTGAGAGCGCATCCGAGCTCCGATAGGGGCGTGCGAGGTAGCATCGTGTTCTTTTTTGAATTATCTATACTATGGTATAGAAATTGTACATGTTTGACGTATTTAAAGTCATGAAAATACATATGAAATCCATGATACCCTTATTTTTAGGGCGTTTCTCAAGTATATTTGCCTGTTTTTCTCTTCTTCTTTTTAAAATAGAATAAGGCTTATATGTGGATATCTACATAGAGATTTTGTAGAGCATATTTTTTCGGTAGCATGTATAAATTTTAGTGTGCTTGCTATTTATATCTAGTATTCCGCAATTTGATTATTTTTTTATGCATGAGTTATTGGTATTCTAGTTCAAATCATGCCATATTTTTTTTTATGATTACAAGATAAGAGGTCATTATGTGATTTATGATCTTTATTCAAGTGGGGAGTTCTATAAAACTTTAGCAACTTTAGTGAACTCAATTTTACATAAATGATTATGTTAATGATAATTTCAAGCGAGGATTCTTAGATGATGATTGGGAACATAGTGAACTTTCGAATCTAAGACTTTATGTGAAATTATTTATTAATATAATTAGTTAGTGTAAAATAGATGCATAAATGTTAGGTATTAATAGTTCGTGAATACATATCTATAGAACTTCGTGTTCAGATAAATGGTTATGGCTTATTAGAATATTGTAGCTAAGCTTGACAAAGGAGAGGATTGCGAAAATCATGAAAACTAGAATATGAGAATCCGGTATGTGCTAGAAAAGCAAGAAGCAATAAAAACTCTTAACATAGTTATGGAAGAACCTGAAGATAGAATTACTACATAGCATAGGAAGTACAAAGAAGCATTTGCTACATGAAAAAAAGTTGTTTGAACTTTATTGCTCGCATTATGTTGCTGAGTAGCATGAAAAATAATTTTATGCATGAGTTCAAGTATTTATGAAAATTTCAAAGTCAAGTGGGAAGCATTAAAAGCCAAGTTTGGTTAGACGTCGATCACCAAACGAGGCAAATCACTATATGGCTTGATATTTATATGATGCCCCATGAGCAGAATATGAAACAGCTTTTGAGACGTACGTTGAATATGATAAGTGAACAGTAAGATGCAGGCCACATTTTGAGTGATGAGAAGCAAATGCAAGCAATAATCCGTTCTTTGCCTCATAGCTAGGTGCGTATAAGAATCCACTTAATCCACAATGAAAAGTAAAGACTTTTGAGTATACTTTGCGTCGTCTCGAACTATAGATGGATAGCCTTTTGGCGGTTAATCTAGAAACTGATATTTGTTATACTGGATCTAACTCACATGGGGCTTCAATCTCCAAGCGTATGCGTCAAGGTGGGTTTGAGAAGTGGAAGGGAAAGTGTATATATTCTTTAAGAAAGAAACTGAAGTTTAACCGACATGGGAAAGGAAAGTGTCCTTTTAAGAAAAATATCTCACAGGTGAAATGCTTTAACTGCAACAAAAAAGGTTACTTTGCTTTCAATTGTAATGAGTTAAAGAAGCTAGAAACCCTTTGTACACTTAAGAGTGTTACTTTAGTCTCTAGTTCAGTTTTTCGTAACTGAACCACATCCTTTGTGGACTATAGATTCAAAGGCCTACGAAGGACAGAAATACATTCATGGAATTTCAACGAGTTTCACATGGAGCAAAGTGGATATATATGGAAAACAATTTCTGAGTGAAAGTTGAAGGGATTAGCACCTGCTAATTGAATATGCACGATGGTTGCACCCTATTCCTATATGATGTGTTATTTGCTCCAAAAACCCAATGGAATTTAGTTTCCGAGTTAGGATTGATTAAACTTGGTTTTAGTTTGAACTTTCATAACGATGATGATGACTTGTCGTTGGAAACAAGTTATTATGATTTTGAATATTTTATGGATGATTTTATTGTATCGATTGTTGACTAAAATAATGTGAATGTGTGTTATTCCCTATTTACATCTTCTATAATGATATGAATATAAAGCATGCTAGGCTGGCCATATTGGCTAATAGTGAATGTCTAGATAAGTCAAAGAGAGTTTATTGGGCAATATTAAAAAAGTTGATTCGCCCATTTGTGAGCATTGCCTAGCGAAGAAAAAACAATAAGGAAACTATTTGAAAAGGGAGCAAGAGCTAAATTTCCTTTGCAGTTGATCCATTCGGACATATGTGGTTCAATGAATGTAAAAGCAAGGCATGGGCTATCTATTTCATCACATTTATGGATGATTATACTTGATTCAGACATGTTGATTTGATTTCTTGTAAATCTAAGGCATGAGTTGCTTTAAAAATTTATGAGTTTTATAGAAAATCAACTCGACATGAAAATAAAAGCATTAAGATCTGATCGAGGTCGAGAGTATTCATCTGATCAGTTTAGAAGTTTATGTGATGAAAAAAGCAATAAAAAGATAGTTAACTATTCAAGCAACTCCTCAATAGAATGGGGTTGCAAGGAGAGAAGAAACAGAACCCTAATGAAAATGGTTAGATCGATGATGGCATTGGCTAATTTGTCAATCACCTTTTGGGGTGATGCTTTGTTAATTACTATCTAGATACTTAACCGTGTACCTTCTAAATCAGTTACTTCCACTCCATATGTATTGTGGACATGTTGAAAATAAAGTTTGAATTTTCGTAGACCTTGAAAATGTGCTTCCTATACACACGAGTTCTCCCACAGGTATGGAAAATTTGGCCTAGAGACAAAAAGACTCTCTTCATGAGATACTGAGATCGCCTTAAAGGGTTATGTCATAGGTGAGCAAGAAAGTGGAAATATAACTAAATTTGAATAATAAGATATCACATTCTTAGTGAATAAATTTCTGAAAAAGGGCAAGATAGATAAAGACTATTCTCTGTTTGAAATCTCGGATAGTAATAATGATTTTATTGGGGCATCTCATCCAAGTGGGAGCAATGTAAAAAGTGAAAAAATTATTCCGAACCAGTCTTAATTGCAACCACTTGAGACGAAGATATCGCTATTATCTAATTTGAGTGGGAGCATAATAGAGTGTGAAGTACCAAGGGTACAATCTCAAATACGGAAAACAAGTCGCCAAGTGGGAGCGTAATGAAGAATAATGCATTAAGCGTACAATCTCCAATTTGGCGAGCAAGTGGCAAAATCGTTCTCTGTCGATTTGTTGACATGTAGACATTGAAGGTAAAACTTTCATGGTCGCTCCACAAAAAGAAGATGAGCCAAGGAATGTAAATACGCTAGCTTCCCCAGATAAGGAAAAGTGGATACATTCAATGGAAGAAGAGACGGAGTTGATGAAATCAAACCAAGTTATAGGAATTAGTTGATCTTCTGAACAAACGCAAAGCCATTGAGAACAAGTGTGTTATCAAAATAAAACGAAAGGTTGATGGCTCGATTGAGAGATATAAGACTCACATTTTGGTGAAAGGGTATAATCAACAAGAAGGAATTGATTATGAAGAGGTTTTTCTCCTATTGACCTCAATTCACCTTATTTTGACAATAATGACAAGTGTGGATCTTGACTTACATCAAATGGATGTAAAGACTGTAGTTTTCAATGGAGAATTAAAAGAAGAAATTTATATGAAACAACCCGTTGGGTTTGTTATAAAAGGCCAAGAACAAAAAGTATGTCGACTTTTAAGATCAAAATATGGCCTTAAGTTGTTTTTGAAACACTGATATATACGTTTTCATAATATCATAGTGGCATATGATTTTATAACAATTGATGAGGATCATTGTGTATATATCCAAAGATCTAAATATCAATTTGTGATCTTATTATTATACATTGATGATATGCATATTGCCGAAAGCGATATGGAGTCTGTCAATACAGTTGAGAATTGGTTATGTGCCAATTTTTTAGATGAAGGATATGAGTAAGGCTGCATATATTCTTCAAATTAAGATTTCAAGAAATTGTTTAAAGAGATCGTGATCTCTTTCACAAGAGACTTATACAAATAAAATCTTTGAACCATTTTATATACAAGACTGTAAACCCATAGATACTCGCATTGTAAGAAGTGAAGGATTGAGCCGTAAAATATGTCTTGAGACTCCACAAGAAAAGAAATGAATGGAAAGTGTTCCATATGCTAGTGCTATCGAAAACGTAATGTATTCTATG
>JANUWG010000489.1:0-11584 GCA_025175695.1 Eugenia klotzschiana
CGTATCGAAGCTGCTGAGGCCTTCCTGGCAGCGGCAGAAAGATGGAGAATGAGAAAGGAAAGGCGGAAAGGAAAAGGGAAAAAGATTAGGTATATTTTAGTGCAGCTCGTTGAATCGATATGCAATCTTTTCTTTCCTTTCTACGGTGGATCAACAAGGGCTGATGCTTATTACTGAGTTTGAGATGAGCATAAAAGAACTTCATCCTGTGTGGTTCTGCTACATGTCATATGCTGTGGATGACTAGGAATCAAACCACCTTCTACGAGTATTTCCCGCTGGGCAGTGACATTCGATGCTCGATCTGATCCATGTTTAGGGCAGAGACCCAAGCTCGATGATCCCAGAACTGCTCCGAGTTTCAGCAAAATCCGCTGAACACTTCTTAGCAACTAGCAAGCTGAGTCCTAAGTCTATCTTGATGGTGATAGCTTATCTGTTATCGAGTCTCTGATCAATCTGGAAACACCTCCTGCTTGGAAGTGCAGATTCTTGAACTCAGTCAAATCGAGAAGCTCTTGGCAAGATCAAATGATGGGGACTCAGTTCAACTCCATGATCAGCTAATCTCTCATGTCGCAATATCTTGCCCGCCTAAATTCCACCAGTCACACCTACCCTCTTCCTTCTTTTTTGTTTTTTTTGCTTTTTGCGTTGAAATAAAATGACTGCATCTAAGGTAGTGTCGTTAAAGCACTAAAGAAGCAACACATTCGACATGCTGCATAAGCACCGAAACTCGAATCCGAAAAGCGAATGAACGTTCATGAGGATTCCGGGTGATCTTGATCATATCTAATGGACGTTCATGAGGATTCCCGGCGAAATTGGCCTAAGTGTCAAAATAGCCTCGAGGCCCTCTGTCCCATTGCAGTCCTTTGAACCTCTTGTACCACTTCTTCTTCCTCTCTAAAGTCGAATCCGAAAAGCAAACCGAAACTGTGGTCAGCAAACAGAACCATAAGCGAACACAAAACATATCAGAAAGTATCATATAAGAAAGTTATGCATATCAATGGCCACAACAAATGCATAAACAGATGACAATATTACTGCTTCAACAGGGTTGGAAAAGCTTTCCTCCATATTATGTGAGACCACGAATCATCGAATACAAATTGACAATTTTACTTATTTTTTGGTTCAATGACCTCGGACAGGGCAATCCAAGTGAATGCAAAGGATTCAACCAACCACAAGAGTACTGTCACAGTAAGTTACCCGTATAATTTGGGCTTTCACCTTGCACATTGCATATAACATTGAGATATTACCCAATAGTAAAACAGTATACTTCTGTATTCTCTACACTGTACATACAGCATAAACAGAGGGGTCGCTATCAAAATTCAGAAAGAGAGAGTTCTCCGGCAAAGTCAAGAAACTGTCACAATCACCGTCCCCGATGCAGTCCTCGAAGAGACTAAGGAATTCGTCAGGAATAAATCCACACCCCTCAAGCTCGCAGAGCATCGACTCCTCTCCCAAGCTTCCACCGCCAGTGGCCAAGTTTTCCGGCAAAGTCAAGAAATTGTCATGGTCACTCTAACCAAGCTCCGAAAGCAATATTACACCTCACGAGCTCTGAGCTCACTCATTCAGCAGTCTGAAAACCTCTAGAAAACTCCGAAGAATGCCGCCACCACAAAAACAGCACTCCACCCGAATAGCCAACCTGTTTCAAAACACAAGTGACAAAAACCAGTTAAAGTCAAAACAAGTGAGTTTGCTTTGGGCACGGATCCTTTCGTAACGCGCAGCAAATACAGCTACTTGGGTGGAAAATTGAGATCACATGGAGCAAAACACGTCCCTTATAGATCTTAGGCCTGATATGTCGGTACCAGAACCATACTGCATAATGAAGTAGAAGCTTTTAATGCAAGAGCAACGAGTACATAAGTGGAATTCTTCCGTCCTTTCCAAAGTGGAAATTGGGAACACACACATCTGCATTTAGATCGCGTATGTACTATAACACAGAAAGGGTAGTCAAATAGCATGCAACCAAGAAGATAGCATATGCTGGATGAAGATACTCTTCAACCATAGGGCTCCCATTCATGCTGTAACCCTTGACCACTTCTCAACCGTTGATACATGCGAATGAGGTAAGCTTCAGCAGCAGATGAATGTTGAGACACACATGGGAGTATAGTGCAGGACAGAGGATCCACATCCCTAATGCTCAAAAGAGGGCATGTCTTGAGAGAGAGTGAGAGAGTACCTACATAATTTGCCACTGGGGTTAGAGGATGAATCCAACTCATTCCAGATCAGGAAAGCCACCAGGGACCAACTGCATTAAGACAAAAAGGATGGCATCATCACTTAAGTGAGGTTCAGGCACTCAAAAGCAGAATTCTAGCTTTCCGGTGACGTAATTGCCACACCACTTGCACTTTATATTTATCAAGAGGTGAGACACAAGGTTGATCGAGACAAAGGACCAGATTCCTGTAAATAATAAGCAATGATGACTTTTTTACCACAAAATTAAGACCACTAATGATTCATCAATACATTGTCTAAGCATTTTCAGTCTACTATCGGAAGGAATCTCTCTGAGTGGCTGATTGTTTCTGTTTTGTTAAGGAGGTTGCTTGCTAGTTGATAGATCACCAAAACTCTAGGCAAGACCGTTCCCATATAAATGCAAGGGCTCAAAACATATACGCATATCTGCAGCGATATCAAAACAGAATCTTACGATCGCATGAAGCTTCCACAGGAAGCTCAATAAAAAAGAGGAGTGAGAGAGAAAACAAGAGGCCATATTGCAGATGCTTGTGCAAGTAGTAATTCTCAGTTAGAAGCATAGATCAAATTGAGGACAGATAGGCCTCATAAACCACGGCTTTGACAACTTCCAATGCTAATACATTCAAATTGAGGTCATTTGCCCCTTCAGATAATAAATTGATGTCAACAACATACTATGGCTTCCCTTCACCCCAAAGTAGTACGAGAAGCGTCTTGAGGCACTACTAAATTTGAAAGAGAGAGAGATACATACTACTCAATGACATCCTTGAGGACCAAATTTTGTGCGAATCTCAGGAAATTAAGGAAATAGAAAAAAAGACTTGAATTAAAAGATCCTACAGACCTGACGGGAGGAGCTGTGAAGGATTGTTGTCCATGGAGGAAAGTGAGGACATTATTTTGCTTGGAAGCAATGCAACTCAAAGTAAGGAGAAAGCTTTGTCTTTGGAAATTGCATGTTGAAAGCGGATTAAGAAAGAGTGTGGAGTTGCTCTTTCAAATGATTGGATTCAGCGTGACTCTCGGCACACATTTTTTACAAATAACCAATGAAAGCGACAAGAACACAGTCCCATAAATTTTTCTCCCAGGTCAGACAAGCCCTTCGAGTGTTTCCTTGTAAAAGAACATCTGGGTACCAATAAGCAAGTTCTATTCATAATAATGAAGAGAACACATATTTAGATGAAATGTAATACTCATTTTTATGGGCACACCATAAATTGAAAAAAAAAAACACACACACACACATACACAAGTCAGGTTTTGTAAGTTTACCACACCAAGATTGTGAGAGGGAATACGGTCAACATCAAATTTCATCCTTCATCTGCCTTTCTTCGATCTCCATCTATACACCTGCCCAATTAGCCATAGCTCCCTGCACAGAAAGATTTTTGTAAGTTTCTTAAAAACTTTAATTCCTCTCAGCAACATTAGAAACCAGCAAAAAACTGGTCGTTTGAGATCTCCCTTAGCGCTTCTTCTTAATCTTTAAACCTAAAAGAGTCATCTGGGATAACTTGAGGTGAATGGAAGGGCTTTTATTATAGATAACCACCTAGGAATAATCATTTCTAGAAAATGGAGGCAATAATGGAGATCACACGAGGGTGCATTGACATGATTTCAGACCCCAAGTGAGACTTATCATACGTCCTATGCACCGATAATAGCAAAATTTAGCCTCAACCATAAGATGATTTGTGATACCTTGGAGATGCTAAATGGTTCTCCCTCTCCTGTTACAGATGGAAGCTTGGATGTACCAACGATTGATGTCGCTGCCCAAGTGAAATTCCTCTTTCTTCATTTCATTACTTCTCCATAACATTTGCAAATCCCAGTAAGAAAAACACCTTTCCTGGAAAGTAAACTGAACATGTCATTGTTCAGAATCGCGACGATTAGTTGATTATGCGGTAAAATTCCAAGATGAGAACCATAGCGCTGTGATCTTCCAACGCACATTCCATCTAATTGCTTACAGTGTAGAAAAGTTATCTCCAGTGCAAAGCAGAGGATATCAACTTCAAAAGATGTGAAGCGGCAAATCGATGGAGGATCTCTAATGAATTGTCATAAATCAAGTAATAAGGGTGCAATCGACATGCAAACCTCCAGCTGGGAAACATAGAAGCAAAGAGAAACCATCCAAAGAGAATATAGGTAAAAAGGCCAAACCAAACTAGAAAAAGAGAAGGAATATTTGTAAATAATTAAGAACCCTCTAATTGTACAGAGTTATCATAATTTCAATACGTTCATCAGATTTTCAGTCAAAGTGCATATTGTGCATGTGAAACTTCTCTGTTCATATCTGTGGAAGAGTTTGATTGCAGAAAAGGGAAAACATTTGCCAGAGGGAATAAGTTACCTCAATTTGTTTGACGTTTGGACACAAGGGAATAATTTGTGGTAGTGGATCAAGAAGCTTTCAAGAGCTACGTGCACTTATCCGTCGTCTTCTCCCTCATATTCAGATTCAGATTCGGCACCTTCTCCCTCATATTCAAGACTCGGCGTCTTCTCTTGTCCCATTTGTCTTCTATTCGTCTTCTCCCTCAAATTCGACTGACTTCTCCAAGCAAAGCGAAGAAATTGCCTCCACATTTAATTTCGAGCAACACTCTATTTTGAACATTCGCAGTCCATTCAAGCTTGACAGATCAGGCAACTTCTGTAAAGATTCGCAGGAATGAATCAACAATACTTCCAAAGACTCTGGTAGTTCGCCTTGAATCTCAACCAGATTATCACATTTGTCTACACGAAGAATCCTCAGTTCGTTTAAATTGCTTAGATCAGGTAGTATCTTCAACTGTTCAAGGCTATCAAGGCTCAAATGTTGTAGATTCTCCAAACAACCAAGGCCTTGAATCTCTTCAATTGCAGACTGCCTAATAAAGAGAGATGACAAGTTCTTCAGATTCGATAGATCCCCCAACGAGCAAAGTGAGCGGCAAAATTGCAATCTTAAGGAGGATAAACTTGAGGGAAGCCTCGGGAGGCGACGCAGATTGGTGCAGTATATGAGGCAAAGCTCCTTGAGATGAGGAGGAGGGAGAGTAAGGTCTGTCGGTGAGGTGGTCACATAAGTAGAGCTCAGCTCCAGAGACTCCATTAAGCGACATTCCAAATATAAGCGACTCGAGGGAAGCCGCGGGAGGTGGAGGCGACGCAGATTAGGGCAGCGAAGGCAAAGTTCTTTGAGTTTAAGAGGGAGGCTGAGGTCTGTTGGTGAGGTGGTCACAAAATGACAGCGCAGGTCCAGTAACTCTAGCTTGCTTAAGTTCCCAAACCACTGTGGTATCGGATAATCCACAAGCCCATCAGATCCCCCATCAGAATCACGTGACTCAAACCTCATATACAATTTCTTCAAATTAGTGAGGTTTGAGAGATCCGGAAACGTGTCCATCTTCAACCAACTAAGCTGTAGAGTGACAAGACTTTCGGGAAGCCTCGGTAGTGAGTATATATCCGCATTAAACAATTCCAAGATCCTCAGGGATTGATTCTTGTTGATGCAATTGCCAATGTTCACATGGAATTTGTCAAAGTCTGGCATGGCTTCTATTTGTTCGAGCTTTTCAATTGTCCAAAGGGTGTCGGGTATTGTGCTTACCTTACTCCACCGCATCTTCAATCTTTTCAAATTTTTCAACTTTCCGATGGAATCAGGCAGCTCTTTGATGTCCGTCTGGGATATATCCAACTCAATCAGCGACTCCAAATTTCCGATCGAATCCGGAAGCCTCTCCAACGATGCACATGTATTTAGAGATAGGTATTCAAGGCCTGCAAGATCTCTACCCAGCTCGTCTGGCAGCCTTTTTAGAGCATAACAACAGGACAGATTCAGAACTTTCAAATTCTTCATCACCTATAAAAGAATAATCGTGCAAATATTACTTTTGAATCTAATATGACGGAATAACAAATGTTGTCTAGCATATGACATACCTTCATGTGGCTCCAGCCCTTCCAATCATCTGTAATTTTGCTCTCACTTAGATTGAGAATAACCAGATCCTCAACGAAGAAATTTGCAATGTTAAGTTCTAGGGGAATATCTTGCCATGAAAGCCATCGTAAATGTGGAAGGAGATTTGAATTCTCATTAGTTGGAAGAACATTTGATGACGATTCATGCCAAAGAAGCCTCTCTTCTGCACGAAAATTTTCCATCGAACCAACCACTTCAAGGAACCTTAGATCTGATAGGCTCTCAAAGCCCTCATAGGTAAAACGACACTGCGGCTGATGTTCCAACTTGAGACGAAGAGCTTGGACTTCTTTTTTTACCTGTCCAAAAGAAGAAATTAAAAACAAAAAAGTCGAAGGGAAACACATTTATTCAAGTTCCTATAATAAGAGGTTGTGTTCAATACTATCATTCTTGTGATTTGTTTTTGGTTGGATCATTCTCATAATCTTAAAAGAGCAAAAATAAGGATGAGGAAGTCATACTGGTGCCGGACAACACAAAAAGTAACCTGCTTTTTTTTTATATGAAAAAAAATTCATAAATACTGGGAATTTATATGGGGGAGGGAGGGATTTTACCTTAGGTTTCCTCAGCAAATCCGATCCTACCTTAGGATCCCACACCCTACTTTGCTTCTCTATTTTCATGTCACTTTTTTGACGAACCATTTCCCTTCCGAGGTCTCTGACTTGGTCATGCATCCACACTTCATTATCCTCTGTAATTTTAATCAATGACATGTTCTGCAAAACTTCCATGGCTGCTTCCGGAAAAAAATCAGATTCATCCCAGAAAAGAACCAGCATGTCTTTATCATATCCAATGAAAAGACAAGCTATATCGAGGAATATACGCTTTTGCCGAAAATTTAATGCATCATAGCTTATTTTCAGCTTACTCTGAATTTTATCATTAGGAACACTTTCTAGCATCTTCAATGTTTCATCCCACTTTTCCTTTCTAGTGCGAGATAAAAGTGAACCAATGACCTCAAGAGCGAGCGGAAGACCTCCACAAATCTCTATCGCCCTGTTAGATTGGTTAATATACTCGTCTGGAGGAGAATCTCTTCTGAAGGCATGTTTGCTAAAAAGTTGAAGAGATTGATCACGATCCATGCCCATAAGCTCATAAGAGTCGTCCACTCCGAAAACATCAAGAACGTCTTTGTTCCTAGTAGTAATGATAAGTTTGCTCCCTTTACCAAACCAATCACGCTCGCCTACAAGTGCATCCATATGATTCTTTTCATGCACATCATCGAGAAGCAGCAGGACTCTTTTATTAGATAACCTATCTTTGATGGTCCTAATCCCATCATCAATGTCTCTTATATTTGCGCATTTGCTTTTGAGGATGTCGGACATGAGCTGATTCTGCAAGCATTCAATGCCCTTCCGTTCTGACGTTTCACGGATGTTGGACAAAAAACAACAACCCTCGAAATTTTCTGAAAGCCGGTTGTAGATGATTTTGGCAGTAGTCGTCTTTCCACTGCCACCCAACCCATAGATTCCCACAATCCGTGTTTCATTTGTTTGAGCACCCATCATTCCCATGATTGCATCCACATGGTTGTCAACACTGACCAAGCAATCTGATACCACCAAATAGGCCTTTTTCAATTCTCTGAAAACCTCCTCGGTGAGTTGTTTTGTGAACGCACCTTCTCGCCTAGTGTTTTGTCGGAGGTGAAAGGCAACGAGTTAGAAAATTGTGCTGAACCATACTGTGTTCCCACAAGACCAAATTGAAAACTATAGACCTACCTGACATGTCATGTTCTCCTGCTAGGAGAATGGGTGCAGAAATTTATTTTGTTGTAAATGAATAAGCGTTGGTACTAAGGGTTAATTCGTGACTTCAACTGAAAAATATGTTGCTCGACATTAAAGAGGACACATATTGGATTGTGCCATTATTTAGCAAGATTTGTGCGCCACAGCTTCAATAGCATAAAATTCAATTTCATCCAGACTAACGCACATCTAGAAGGAAACCAATTGAAATGCAGCGAGTTTAATGATAAAGGGCTCAGGAGATGGAATGCTAAAAGCAGTCACCTGTTGGGCATGCTTTGCAGGTCCAATCCATTTAGAAATGATACTTCCTTGAGAGCAGCCTTCCACGCACGCACCGTCTCTTCATCATATCGCTTCTTCTCTCGCTTCTTCTCTTCATCATATTGCTTCTTCTTTTCATGCGAACGAATGGCCATTCCATAACCCCCAGTTTGATATCGAACCTCTGAAGGTGCCACGTCATAAAAAATGGGCATGATCTTTTGTCGCCCTGTTTTCCTACACTCGTTCATCTGGACTACCTCCTTGAGACACCATACACTAGAGGCATAATCTTTCGAAAAGATAGGTATTAAGATCTTTGACTGCTTAATTGCTTGGAGAAGTTCTGGGGGAAACTCTTCCCCTATGCGGCGATCTTCGTCATCCTTAAGTACACGGATTCCTGCATCTTTAAGACTAGTATAAAGGTAGTCAGTAAAAGCTTCTCGAGTATCTGGTCCTCTGAAGCTCAAGAATACTTCATAGTCATATCCTGTTGAAGTAGGCATTTCAGGTACCCCTGTTGAAGTGTGAGCACCAGAAGCGCCTCCTGCTGTTCCATCGTTTGCAGCTGCATCCTTAGCTGGTCCTGATGAAGTAGCCATTTCAGGTACACCTGTTGGAGTGTGAGCACCAGAAGCGCCTCCTGCTGTTCCATCGTTTCCAGTTGCATTGCTACTTGCCTCGCCTCCATTGATCTCCCTTGATCTGCTCTTCAAGAAAAAAAGGAGCAGCATAGCAGCAAAAACAGGGGCAGCAAGAGATGAAAAAAGTTCCGAAATCATGATCACAAGCGTGAGTACGAGAATTCCAAGTGGAGATCTCTGTTGGTCATAAAACGTAGAAGACAGGACTGGCTCAATTGCTAGATCAGGAGCGTGAGCGAGCGTGGAGATCTGGGTAGGTCATTACACTAGCCTCTGTGTGTGTGTGAAGAGATAGAGAATGGCCCGAGTGGACCGTGGGAACGAAGTCAGGCACAGAGAGAATGTAATAGGGTGTGGCTGAGGTGGGTGAGACTGTGAGTGGCCGCATTTTTTATTTCTCTTTTTTTTTTGCAATAATAAAAGGAAAAAGCCAATTTTACCTATTTTGTCTATTCTATTTTCAAACGAAAATAAATAACTTAAAAAAGAAAATAAATTAAACTAAATTAGGTGTCGATACTAACAAATTATGATTTTAATTTTGCTGATTTCAACATTATTTTGATCAACAAACTTTTTAGGAACCCTTCAACATTCCCACAATTAATTAACTTAGTCACTTTGCAAATCGATTTTGTATACGTTAATCTTCTAATCTTCATCGTATTTCTTGAAACTAATATAGCTATTTCGAAACAAACAAACAAACACATTTATAGTCGTCCCGTGCATGGTTATCAACTGTAATTACGATTTGTGCTCTTTTTTAATCAACGTGGACCAAACAGAATGTAACAACCGATACTTCTAGTGTTTTGAATTACAAATATGCAGAGAAGCATGGGCCATGTGCTAAAATTTTTTAAGGAGAATGATTTATAACCACATCACTCCAAAGATTAAACTTAAAGGGCAACAAAAGATTGATGTTGATATTCTTACTGCATATGTCATATGAAAGCAGTTTTAGGAAGTGGAACAATTACTCCCTTCCTGAATATTATTATTTTTCTTTTATTTCATTTTTTTCGGTGATCAATCGGACAAGGAAGAAGAAGAAGAAAAAAAATTAAATATAAATAAAAAATTATTTAAAATTAATTATATTAATAATTTACGATTAAAATTGATTGGATCATTAAATTGACCGGAAGGTCAAAAGAGCAGGGAGTTGGGGAGCATTTAACGTCGGAATCCGAACGCGTTTGTTTCTTTTGAAAATTGGACACTTTCACATGTGATGTACAACTTTGGTTCCCTCCAATGATGTTTTTGGGGAGCGGGGAAGTCCTTCCCCTGGTACTGATAGTGATGTGACCCTTTGGGAATTATTTCATGGAAAATAATTATAACAAGCAATAATAATACTAGAAAAAAATAATTTTAGAATCCCCATTCTTTAAACGCTCCCATGCCTGCTTTTCTATCGGAATGCTGCATTCCGATAGATGCAACGCAGGGAAGCTGAAAGGGAAGAAAATATAAGTTCCGTGTAATGTAATATAAGCAAACCCTCCTAGTAATTTCTACACATACAAAACCCTCAAATAGTAATAATCTCGCCTTGCTGATAAGTTGCCTCTATTCGACATCTCCATCCAACCGAGTTGGATCGATTCAACAGCCGCATTGGATTGAAACTTCAATTGTTCTTATAGTGGATCAGAAAGTATATTGGAATATAAACAGAGACATGGCTGGGACGGACATAATTGCATTAGACCGCAAAACAAAAGGAAGAACACTAAAACGACAGTGGTGGAGGAGGACGAGGCAAACCAAATGCAGATAAATATAACCTATCATAAATACAAATAGTCAAACTTGCTCGAGCATCATTGTTACCGGCCTACTAGTGCTTAGGTGCCATATAACAGCTTCTGAAAGAATATTCTCTCGAAATCGGAAGTTTAAAAAAATTAGATTGTCAACATTTCACGTGCTGTGATGCATAAGTTGGTCTCCAAGATCAACCAAGCACATGCGCTTCGATGAAAGTTGTCTCTTCTTAGATCTCGAGAACGAATATCGTCCCTTTCTAAAGGTTGGTTCTGGAGACTTGGTCCTCCACTCTTCCTTTTTAGTTCATATTTATATACTGATACACGACCTTTTGTTTGATGGGCAAAACTAAAATATGAATCCTGCACTTTGGTGGTTGTTTGAATTCTTGCCTAAGTTCGACCAAAAAAAAAAAGAAAAGAAGAATTTCCTGCCTAAGGTTTTCATATTACCAAAAAAAATCCAAGTACTTAATAAGCACTTCAGTTGTGCTTGCGAACAAATGTGAGTATTGAATTGATGGAATGTTATTGGAAGGTTAGACCAGCATTCAGACCAAGGCTAACAAAGTAACCTTCTAATAATCCGCACACGACACATAACGCACACCATGTGATTTTGTATGGTAGAATAGGATATGATATAACTAGACCAAAAAAAATAGCCAGGACTGCATTGATTTTTCTCGAAGGAGAACCTGAATGTGTTCACATCTGACAGGTTTTCTTTTTAAAAAAGGCAAGTCCAACTCTTCTCGAATTGGTTGCCAGAGAGTTGTGGGCCATGTGCTACAATTTTTCAATGAGAATGATTCATTGCCGCCTCACTCCAGCCTG
>JANUWG010000490.1:0-11578 GCA_025175695.1 Eugenia klotzschiana
TCTTCTCAGATGCAATATCCAGAACTTCAGATGCATAATTCAGATGTAGTATCTTAAGCTCCATCTTCTGGTATCTCCAAGCATATTTACGGCTCTACTTCGCTATTCAACTATCCAAAGTCCATCCAAGCTTTACCGAACTTCCCGCTCTAGGCTTGTTCACCTTCTACTTAGGTACCTCAAGCTTATAGACATCTTTACACCCAATGCCCTGTTCTTAATTGATAGATAACTCATAACCTACAAATATTCTATTCGTGCACCATCTGCATAACGGTTTGTGATTCTTTTACCTAGTTCTACTCAACCAATAAACACATTAGTAGCTTTTAATTATTTTATCATCTTCAAAACATCATAAGGGATTTTCTATAACAATCTTCCCCTTTTTGATGATGACAAAATAATCTCTGAATATGCAGATGTGCAAACATATTTCAAAGAGATTCAATTGTGTATACTTGTTTATATAGTCGATCAGCACATATGCACATACATTCTCTCCCCCTTTTTGTCATAATCAAAAGCCAATAATAATGAAAAGGGTATCATGTAGAGAATATATACTTAGATGCAAAACAGCTCATGTTCTAAATCAATCTTCATGTACATCATATATTAAGGAGTGCAGATAAATTTCACTTCCTTTTTGTCACGATAAAATGATGAAATAGATTAGAGATTCGTAAGGACAAAAATTAAGGAAAATGAAAGATGTACTAACCGGATTTTGTAGAACTTAATAAGTTCTAACATATGTATATCTTTTCTTCTATTGTCTGAATAGTAATCCAGATTAGGATTGAAATTTACTCAATTTTCGTAGAACTTTTCTATGATTGTTTAATGCTCCTCAAGAATCAAAACTCATTCAAGCATAGCTTTAAGGGATATTGGGTGGTCTAATAGTTTTCACCATCTCTTACTATACAGAAGCTTGCAACTTTTTATGTCCTTCTGAATAAAGTCCTTCCCCTAAATCTTTAGGACTGATTTCTTTCTAAACCTAAGTGTTAGGCTCCCCTTGAATCCGATCAATGATCTCCTCTTGAATCTATCTGATTAGTAGACTTCCCTTGAATGTGATCATTTCTTTTCTTTCTCCCCCTGTCACTAAGATAATTTTTTTGAATGCATTTGTCGAGGGCTATGGACTTTTTCTAACTCCCCTCGAGTCTAAGAAGGGAATTTTTTTTCTTTCTTCTGAACTTCCCTTGAGTCTGAATATGAACTTTAGGGATCATATGCTGATTAGTGACAGCAGTAGTCTTTGAAATATCTAGAACTCCTCATTCTTTTCATAAGTCTTTTCTTCGATGGTTGTTCAGAGGCAGCAAAATTCTCAAACATTTGTTTGTTTTTGAGATTCGAGAAAGACATTTTCTTTAATCAAGCTCGTCTCGAATGTGATCTACATAAACTCAACAAACTTCTTGCACAAATTTGCGTTAAAGATATGATATCTCACGTTTACATATCATGCCCCTTCAAATAAACAGAGTAGTAATTGTGAGCAACTCTAGTGTTTCAATGAAGAAATTACTTAACCTTTCACATGATACTTTAAGGGCTTGCTCAATATATTTTCATATGCCTTCAATGATTTGTGAGAGTTGTAAACGAAGAGGAGAATTTCTAATCGTTCAAAAGTATTAATCTTCCTCCAATGTTTAGATTAAACTTTCCAAACATCTTTCTTCAGATTCTGAACAAACTTTTCATCTTCATATGGAAAGATTTTTTACAACCTGTAGTTTCTTGTAGAAGAGATAATAATTTTTGCAAGAAAAATATGGAGAATATCACATGCAAACGTTCCTTCGATTCGCAGATTAAACTTGCTAATTATAAGATGTGCTTTTAAGATAATAGCAAGAATAGCCATATATATATATCGAACAAATAACTTTCAAAATCAAAGGGATTTTTCATAAGCATGAATCTCATATGCATATCGAAAAAAAAATATCGCTCATGATGTTTGCAAAAGAAACGTGAATGCTTGAAGCGACGATTTACCTTTCTGGAGAATAAATTTTTGGTAGCAAAAAGGAAATTTTGAAAAAAATTTATGTGTGAAACTTGGAATTGAACCAAAAGATGCCAAAAATATTTAAGAATTTTTTTGCAAACAATATATTCAATCAATATATTATTGATTATGAAAAGTTAGTCAAGAGACATACCAGATTTCTCTACAAGAATAGATTTTACATGCCAAGATTCTGAATTTTTCTCTACTTCTGAATCATATGTAGAACTGTACCTGTTTCTTCAGAAACTCGAGTTTGTTGTGAAGTCTGAACATTGATAATATCTCGAACATATTCAGATCCAACAGTCTACTTTTGCCCATTCTCTTTACGATCCTTATCAATCTTCGCTTGAGAATTTCTTTGATTGCACTAATATTTGCATAGATTTGCAATCACTCTTTCCTTGTAGAAAATCTTGCAATAAACTCGTTTCCTTTTTGGTATCCATGGATTTTGGATCATTTCTTTACGTTAGAACAAAAATAAGGAAGCTCTATAGATACCAACATATTCCTTCCTTAACAGCATAAAGGGAATATTATCATTCAAAAAATATGCCCAATCAAATAATATCTCGTAAGATTCTCACATTGCAGCACAACTAACATACCATATAAAGATAATGCCTAATTCAAATAATATCTCATTTAAAAGGATTTTATCTTTGCAAAACGAGACAAGATCAAAAAGGATAAAATATTCCAACCGAGTTATTTCTTTCCAAAAAAAATCAATCAAATAAAATGCACTAGCAAGATATCAATCAATAACTTGATCTCATCTTGTGAACCACTAAAGAAGCACCACACAATTTTTTTTAAATATATTTCAAGCATAACTAATTATGGAATACGTCTTGACAAAATCAGATCAATCAATGCACAATATCAAGTACAAATTGAATTAAGATAAATAAAATACATTCGCAAAGAAAATTGAAAATATACCAATTTGAGTCATCACAATCAATGTTAGATTTTAAAGTAATGGACTTCTTACCTTTCGTATCCTTTTCTTTGTTGACACGTTCTGTCTCATATGATTGTAGAGTCCCAACAAGTTCATCAATAGATAATGGTTTGATTGTTTGACATTCTTGAATGGACGGTTTGATGTAGTTCCAATCATCCGTAAGTCCTCGAAGAATCTTTCTGACCTGCATAGGTTCAGCAACAGGAGCACCTTACCATGCAAGACCACTAACTAAAATTTGAAACTTGTCAATCATTACAGCAATTGGCTCACCTGGTTTCATTTTGAAAGCTTCATAATCACTCAGTAGTATACTGAGATTGGTCTCCTTGACTCGATTGGTTCCTTGATAAGTGACGTGTAATCTATCCCATATGCCTTTGAAGATTCTTCCTCTGCAACATGATTACATATAGTAGGAGATAAAGCACAAAAGAAAGAACAAACAGCTTTAGAGTCAAGTCTTACTCTGAGGCGATGGCTAGTTCTAAGTTATCGCAATGGTTAGGGGCTATGAGTGAAGAGATGGAATTACTCCATCGAAATCAAACATGGGAGCTAGTTAAAGTACCCAAGAGCTAGAAGATTGTCGAAAGTAAATGGGTCTATAAATGGAAAGAGGGCATTCCTGGTGTCAAGCCAGCGACGCATAAGGCGAGATTTGTTGCGAATGGGTGTATATAGAGGGAGGACATTGACCACAATGAGGTGTTCTCTCCTGTGGTAAGACATACTTCTATTCATGTTTTACTTGCCTTAGTTGCTGCACATGATCTCAAATTGGAGTAACTTGACGTGAAAATGGCGTTTTTTCACAGTGAGTCGGAGGAGCAGATTTACATGAGGCAGCCAGAGGGATTTGCTATTCCGGGTAAGGAAGACCATGTTTTCTTGTTAAAGAAATCTTTGTATGGGCTGCAATAGTCTCCTAGGCAGTGGTATAAGCGTTTTAATGCTTTCATGACTAGTCAGGACTATTTGCAAAGTCAGATGGATATCGGTGTTTACTGCTATTGTGGTGTAGTAGTGCGGGCCCGATGGTAGCCTTCATGGTTCGATCCAAAGAAAGAGACCATGGATGAAGATTCCAAGTTGAGATATATTGCTGCAGAACAATACTTGAATTAAGGGGGAGCAAACCTAGCACTAAACTCACACATGAAGGAGAGATTGTTAGGATGCACGTGTGAGTTGTATTAGAAAAGTCCCATGTCAGAGAATTGATGTGGTTTGGAGCAGTTAATATATCAAAGTTGGTCCACAACTTATTGGCTTAAACTTTTAAGTGAAGGTAAGTCCACCTGGATATATTGACTAGCTTGGAATAGGGCTCCCTCTTGGCGATCTCCTTAGCAAAGGTATCAGATTTTTGCTGTGCGCTCCTAACAACAGCTATGAATGTTTCTATCAAGTGTGTCACTTAATATTAATCTAAAATCTAGTGTTCTAGCAACTTGAAACCTAATCTGAGTTTGACAGGTAAACACATACACTGAACAACGAGATGAAGGCTAAAAAACGACTGTTGGAAAAGTTAGGATATTCTTATATGTTATAACCATGCCAACTATGAAGTCGATCTTGACTACACTTCTCCGTCAGTTTCTTCTCGTTGGTGTTGTTGAATGATCATTCATCATATCCATTCCCTTCTCCTGTCTGGTTTTGGTTTTTGGTTGCTCATTACTGTAAATCTTGTTTCTTGCAGAGCGATTAGCCCTTATTAGGCAACAAAGAGCAGAAGCTACCAATCAGCGAGAAGAAGAGAAAGCTGGTAAAGTCTTAGGCTGCTATTATTTGCCGTTCTGGTTTCACCCTTATCACCAAAACTGATTCAAAATCTCTCTTTCATCAGAATTTCGCCCATCTGGCGAACCCCGAGCTCGTTGGCCTTGAGTGAGCCACGAGCTCGCTGGCCCGCATCATGGCCAATCGCTGGGTGGCCTGCCATCGCCGATTTCTGCGATCAGCGGACAATTTCCATGGTTGATGGAAGAGGAAGGAGGAGAAAAGAAAAGGGAAAGCAAAAAAAGAAAAAAATTTAAAAAAATGAGAAAGAGAAAAAAAAATTTCTGAATATAAAAAAATAAAAATGAAATGAAAAGAAAATAAAATAATAATTAAAAAGGAAGAAAGTGTGAAAGAGAGGATGAAGCAAAGATTATGAAAATGTTTTCCAAAGGGATTTTTTGTAATGGGTGGTACATGTTTTCCTATATTATCCTATTTTCACGAATCAAACGTCGAAAAATTCAAAAAACTTTTTTTGAGAAGTTATTTTCCGATAAACAAATGAGCTTAAAATAAAATGACGAAAATGATTAGCCATTTTTGTCCCTCCAGTAAGAACACGCGTTTTTGTTTTTGGGACTCGGTCCTCGAAGGAAAAAGTCGACATCTAGCAAACGTAAAATATGCTATTAACTCGACTAATTACGTTAATGATTTCTGGAGCCCGTCTTTAATAGCTTGGGTCCCTATAAGTGAGCAAGATCCAGATAAATTGTGTATTTCGCACCACAACCATGCATGATTTCCCATGAAGACCAACAACCGGCTGCTCTTAACAGCTGAGACATCGTAACTGTTCCCAAACGTTGATTGTCCGTCTCGTCGGCAATCTGCAGGTTCATCGCCTACATCGAGAGCCTTTCCTGCTGGCCGCTCATCTCTAGTCGAAACCACTTGGAATGATGCAGGTCCCGCCTTGTTTCCGACGAGCATAGTCACGACACTGGCCTCCTTGTGGTCTTGGAAGTTCCTTTTAGCCATCTTTCCATAATGTCAAGCATGACATGCCAAGTGATATCATAGGCTAGTAACGCACCCACTGTGCCTTGACTATGTGCACTCATAATTGGTCGATCTCTATTCGCTTTGTTAAAGGTATGAGACAGTGAACGAAGCGAGATTAGATCGAGTTTGTGTTTCGGTTAAGAGAATTCCGAGTTCAACAATGCCAACACAACCGAACTCTGAGTAGAATGGAAATGAAAGATGAGTAAATGGCATGACACATATTGCAGAAAAGAAATATAATTGAAAAAAGTCATTATGTTTGATAAGAACTCTTAGTTCTTTCAGTTCATAGAGAAAACTGGTCTTTCTTTACCAGGAAAAAAGAATCAAGCCATAAATTGGTAAACTTAACTATACAAGATACTCGGACCACAACAGGAAAGTCGTCCATTGGCCCAGGTGGTTTAGGCAAATACTTCCAGACGTTGGTCTTGGGTTCAAACTCTATTTGAGACTCACATCAACTTTAAGCAAACAGATGTTTCATCTCAAAGCCAACTCTACCCTGAAATTGGCTGTGGATGACACAATTCCTGGGTTGCATTCTAGAACTAAACCCATGCCGGAGCATAGAACTTGAATGCTTCACGACTCGGTCAACCAAATGGGTTATTACTGTGTCTAGGATGACATTGTACTTTCGATATGTACTCTGAATATTGAGACTACCACTATGGTCCTAAATTTTCTAGTTCGAATTAAGCAAGGAGTTAAGGACTGTGTGCTCGGCAAATTAACGGACGCAGGCGTGATTTCAGTCCTAACCTAATGCAGTTTTGTTTGTTCCAGTTGCATCTAATGAATTCTTGTTGATGGTTGATCTATTGACATTACCTAGAAGCGGCAAACTGGATAGAGAAAGAGGAAGAGGATGGAGCATGAACCTATCGGTATAAAGAAGCTGGAGAAATAGAGACCCTGGAAGAGTGTGCCGAAGCAAATGGTTGCCCGCCATGCGCAAGTTATTTGTACATTTTCATCGGCACTTCTCGAAAGGTTTCTCAGTAATTACTGATTTCAGGTGCGAAGGCAAGCCTTGGACTTCAAATGAACAGAGTCAAGAACCTGATGGATCGAAACCGTTCTTCTCAAAGATATTTCACTTATAAAATGTGACTTTTCCTTTAATGAGGAGCTTTGAATTTTCTCCATCATCCTGTTTAAAGCAACCGTCTTTTTCCCTCTCGGTTTGAAACAGGTTCCAGTTCGACAAGGATTTGCAAATGACTAGCGTGTAAACTTACAACCATCACAGGAACCAAAATAGTTTGGATTCTGATGAACAACCAACAATCCCCATAGCCTAACCAACTAGCTTGTGAGAATTTGAGACCCCAGCAGGGATTTTACTGAGAAAAATCTTAGCCACTTAGGGCCATCACTTCACATGCTGCCACATTTTCAGGAATGTAATAAGCCCCTGCTGCCACTACATATGCTTCATCCTGCATTGGGCATGTACAATATCAATCCCCTGTAATACCGATGTCCCCAAAAGATTTCTGTGTCGGCTGGTAGCCGGTTTTTCACTCTACAGCCAGAAAAAGAAGCTCCATTTCTCTACCAAAAAGAGCACCAGGACCGTCCATCTCTGGAGGTCAAGACCTCATTGAATGTTCAACCCACTAAATGCATGAGGGACAACTTTCCTTCAATAGGCAGGGTCACGAGTGAGTTCATGAATTTGCAAAAGCCATTTACAGGAAAATCAAAATGAACGACAAGGCAATACAAGCTTCTACACGAAGACTACCCAGTCCTTGCATATGATTGTCGTCAAAACAACTACGGTGAACACGTGCTGTATGTATTAGAAATTTAGAACACAGCAGAACTTGCGAAAGGACCCCTACAGCAATGAGAACACAACATAATATGCAGCAAACATGTCTAGAACTAGGAAGTCCAGTTGGGTTTAGCAACAGCTTGCGGAGTTTCCTTGAGAGTTGTTTTGCATCTAAACACTTATGCACACCCCAATTTGAATCATAGGATGCTGCAAGCAGCAAACCAAGTAAAAAGCATTAGGTCATTCCGACTGAACTTCTTGCATTTCTAAAGAAATTCCCTCTCCCTATGCAGAAAAAAGGAAACCAAGAAAGATAAGAGAGGAAAAAACAGACAAAATTGCATGCAAAAAACTCAATAAAGTGTGACACGTAAGAAAGAGAACTTACTAAAGTGACCCCTGCCAATCATGTGACGGCAAGGAAGAGAAAACAAAACCAGTTGCAAAGATGACGGAACAAGCTAATACGAAAATGCTCACATAGTCTGACATAAAATTCAACAGATAAAGATCACAAACACAAGGAGTAAACTGCGAAGAGTAGCGTCTATCCAAATAAGAGATCTCTCTCTTTCTTTGTTGAATGACTTGTACTTCGGAAGTTCTAACTACACTTCTAAGTTCGAGCTCTTTAAAAACATAGCTTGACGTCATTCATGCACACCGACGCAAAATTCAATGGCTCTGATATCATTAGATATGTTTCTCAAGAGCTTGAACTCGAAGCATCTTTGGAACGATTTGAAGTATAGGTTGTTCAACAAAGAAAGAGAGATCTTGTATTTGTAGAGTCTTTTGTCCTGGGAGACTATTCTTCTCACTGGTCTGAGTCTGCCTTTTTCAGTTGAGCTGGGAGACACTAGTTCCTTCTTGACTGGGCCGAGTCAGCTTAGTGACGCCATCTAACTCTAGGATGTGGAGACAAAATTGCGCCTCATCTCTGGCGAGCACTTGAGAAATTCCTGTGCCTTTTAATCTCAAGATTCTCAAAGAAAACAATCCCGAAATGTCACAACTTTTGCCACTCAGACCCCCGCAGAGGTTGAAATCCAACTCTTTGAGCTCCTTAAGATGATTTATGGCTTCAGGAAATGCTGTGACGTAAGTACGAACCATCTTTAGCACTTGAAGTTTTTTGCAATGCTCGACACAAGAAGGCAATTCCTTAATTGTGGTGTACGACAGGTCCATCTCCTGTAGCTGACCAAGATCTTCAAAGACACTCGGAAGTTTGTTTAGCTTTCCGCATCTTCTTAAGAAAAGCTTCGCAAGATTCTTCAAATATCTAATGGAATCAGTGACTTCATGCAATTCTCGACAATCGCAAGCACTGAGAGTTTCAAGTGCCGGCAGAGAGCCTTTCTTGAATTGAAGTTTCCCAATGTTAGTTCCATCAATGAGAAGCTCTTTCAATGCTTTCATGGAATGCAGTGCTCGCGGCAAACCCGTAACCCATTTGCAACCCTTCATGTTGAAGGAAACTAAATTTTGAAAGTTAGAGTTGGTAGTATTTAACTTCAAATGTAGACAACCTTCCAGGATCAAGCATTTTAAACGACTCGAGTCAGGGAATTCCAGAGATGCATGGAGCCAAATACAATCTTTTAGGTTCAGGGCTTGCAAACTCTCAACCTTCTGCAAAAACCACGTGATCATATGTGTATTTACTACTTCATCTATAACTCGAGTCAGGGAATTCCATCCGCCATCTTCTTTGAAGTAAGGGTCACTAGCCCTTTCTCACCGATATGACCCAATCTCCGATGCCACAGCATCGCGGGATCTTCTTTTACCTGCTCCGTGATATAACTTTCACCACTGATCACTGTGCTTCCAAGCAATTTCCACAGCTTTCCACACCGTTCGCCTCTAGCAATCACCATAGATCCACGAGTTAGCTTGCATGAATACTTATCGCTGATGAAAGTAATACCAGCATCTGCCATAGTTCCCACAGAAATAAGATTCCTAGTAAGACCAGGAATATGCATCACATCCGGAAGATTCTTGACTGTCCCATCCTTCATCTTCAGCTTCACCTTTCCGCGATCGATAATATCAAGCGTCGAATCATCTCCCATTCGCACTATACCTCCTTGATATGGCTCATAACAGCAGAACCAATCTCTATGAGGCGTCATGTGAAAAGACGCTCCAGTATCAATTATCCACGCACTGCGGTCAACCTGAGATGAGTTACAGATGAGATACATATCTCCCGCACTACTGTCATCATCTTTCTTTGTACTAGACGATGATGCATCATCTCGCTTCTCTGGACCCACGTTTCTGCTTCTACAATCCTTCTTCAAGTGTCCAGTTTTTTCACACTTCCAACACTTTATTTCGGATCGATCGCGACTTTTAGATCTTCATCTAGACTTATTCCTGCTAACAAATCTGGATTTGGATCGTTCACTATTCCTTCCTCTTACGAAAAGAGGAAGGATATCATTCGTTGCACTATCAGAACCTGCTCTTCTAATCTCCTCAGACAATAAAGCAGACACCACATTCTCAAATGACAATGCATTAACACCAATGCCGATCGAAACAATTATATGTTCCCATGAATTCGGCAACGAACACAGCAAAGTACATGATTTATCCTCCTCATCCATATTAACATCAATAGATGCAAGCTATCCACAGATAGTATTAAACTCATTTAAGTGTGCAGAAAAAGAATCACCTTCACTCATCCGAAGGTTGTACAGTCACTTTCGCAGAAAAGCCTGTTTACGAGCGATTTGCTCTGATACCGGATGTTAGGATCGACGCACAATAACGAAGTAAAGCGTGAAACGAAAAGGGGAGAAAACGAGACACGAGATTTTATCCTGGTTCACCCTTAAACTAGGGCTACGTCCAGTAGAGGATTTCACTATAATTAGTGCTTCGAATCTCTTATTATATCCCTCAATTACAAGAAAAAGAGATTATATATAACAATAGTTATTCATGGGGCCCAAACCCAAATTACCATTTTTTTTTACATAAAGCCCAAATTACCGTTTAAAAAATATGAATTTAAACTATGAAAGCCATATGGTGTTCAGGGGGTGCTGCCCCTTTAGACCCCCTCCAAGGCGGCTCCCCCGAACCCCCGCCCGCTCACCGAGAAGCGAGACCTCCATGTTTTCCTGTCAATGGGGAGTATGAACCACACCTGAATAAATTTTACACCATAAGTCTATCCGATAAAAAAAAGTCCTTTCTTTTTCTAGTGAACCAACAAGAAATTTGTTAGAACAAGAAAAAAAAAACACATAAGAAATTTTCTACCAAAAGTAAAAGTCTAAGAGAAAACATTTCGAAATCTCCATAAAATAAAAAATGCGTAGTTATACGTACCATAAAATGTAGTGAGAGATGTTACGAAATTTTTCAAGATACATCTTTTGCGCAATAAAATGTTGGGCTTGAGCGGGCCTAGATGGATAGGGGCTTCCAAGAAGAAGAGCCTAACCGGCCGAGCTTACGGGATCCAATTTTCGAATTTTTTTATTTTTCCATTGTGGGCCGCTGGCTCCATAAGAAAATCACTTTGGAAGCTTGTCCAAAGTGATGGGAGGTGACCTTCAATCTTGTCAATTGGACAGCCCTTAACCAGTTTAGATATGTAAAATCTATTATCTAAGTGCAGTCCGCATTGGTTGGTCCACCAAAAACTTGACCATCGACCACTTTATATCATAATGCGAACGAGCCGATCTTTT
This sequence comes from Eugenia klotzschiana, assembly GCA_025175695.1. NCBI lineage: Eukaryota > Viridiplantae > Streptophyta > Magnoliopsida > Myrtales > Myrtaceae > Eugenia > Eugenia klotzschiana. The sequence goes on from JANUWG010000490.1 coordinate 11,316, forward strand.
TTTGAAAATTTTCTCGAGGTAGATGATATTTTTCCACGACCAAAAAGAATTTGCTCCTCGCTTCTTAGAGATCCTCATTTTGATGAGATATGTCGTTTCAAGTGTCTTTATCTTTGTTTTACAGTATTTTCATTGATAAGAATAGGCAAAAGGACACCTTAAATGTCGTTATTTGTGTATAGTACTCGGTTTGGTGCCAATATACTTTTTTGAATCAGTTAAGTATCAATTTTTTTGAAAAAAAATTATTTAAGTACCAACTC
>JANUWG010000491.1:0-11574 GCA_025175695.1 Eugenia klotzschiana
GTATACGGTCTTTACACAGGCAATATATGTAGGTCGGATAAAGGAATAGGAGAAAGATGGAGGGAAAGTGTCAGAACTTAAACCCTTGACCTAAGCTTTGAAAGAATGTTAAACAAGCCATTTTCCCCAAACTTTCAAATAATTAGGAAGCAGGTCAGAGCCAAACAATGCATTTATTACATATTTCTTAACAGCTGCTGAGCTCATATTCTATAAAATTTCACTTTCTCATAGTTTTTTATCGTAAATGCTTCCATATATATCATCTTCAATTGGATGAAAAAGTACAAGTCTGTGGACATTTCACGCGGATCCAAGCAATTAATCGCCAAAATGTCCTTGATGGCATGCTGGAGATTCCACTCTCATGGATTTACATGGGTTCCTCATGATTGATTCCACGTTGGAGTGTAGCCGACCTTGAAAAAAGAATGATATCGCAAATGATAAGCACTTTTGACTAAAACTCTTGATTGTACAATTCCGAGCATCTAAATTCTAAAAGCTTAGGCATGGGTTCCGGTCAAATCGTCTTTATTCCTCCATTTCAGAAGCCATGAATGTCTTTGCTTGTATAAATTATTATTTTTCTCCCCTGAAAAAAAAAAGCCTACTCTAGAGTTTGGATTTTTTTTACAGTAAATTGATAATATGTAAATATTCTTTGTCTAGATTATCGAGCAATACCAATGCGAATTTAGCTCGCAACATAAATATTAGATGAAGATATAATTTAACATATAAAATATTTCGGCGTAATTTTAAGGAGATGATTAGTTACATACGACGTACAACAATTGCCCCCAATCTCACACATCCACAAAAGAAATATTGTCACCTCAATTTAACGTCACTTTCCGCACACAAACGCTCAAAATCAAAAGCAATCATTAGCAAAGTCAATAATGTGTATATAATATGCTTTCTTTCAGAGAATCCCACATTGTTACATCAATATAAATATCGAATGACCACCGTGCACGACCTCCTTTTATAAATAATATTATAACATTTGTTGATTTGGACCTCCAGGAGTGGGAGCCACACTAAGAATCCGCTGCAAAATTCTTTATTTCATTCAAGGGGTCACTTCTTTGAATTGGCCCACCTTCCTTTTGATTCTTAAAGTGACCCAACTCCATCTTGAATTCAGTGCATTCGTCAAAAACCTCCACAACCTTTTGTGCTCTCTCTATCATGCGACCATGAGTAGACAGTTTCAAAAAAAAAACACAAATGTCGGCGATCCCACATTTGCCTACGTTCTGTATAACCAGCTTATTTCGTTTGGTAACCTCGTCTAGGGCTTCATACTCATCTAATGATGATCAGCTGAATCTGGATAGAAATCAGATAAGCTAAAGTGGTGGTTCCAAAGTTTAACTTGCTTATGAATGGATTTCCCCTAAGGACATGTCGAATCATGTTCGACACACGCAGCCCAAGACCTTTTTGAATTGGTGGGAATATAATCGGATAAAATAAGATGAGATTAAAAAGAAGTCTTAATGAGCCTCTTAGGTTTAAGCCCCATGTTAAGAGATCGACAAGATGAGTTTTGAATATTTTATCTCATAATCCTACTAAATGATTGGCGGTGGCAAGTGAACTTTGTCATTCCATATAATCGGTGACATCGTATAGTGTCACTAAATGAAATCGAGAATTAGTTCAACTTAGCAATAAAGCGAGGTTTTCTGGAAATGGCTTTTGGGGATTTGATGAGAATGAGAATATATCATTCTTTTTGCCTGGCCCAACCTTTGAACCTAGGATGACATGTTAGAATTTATTATTTATGGGCTTGATTAACTATTATTGTAATTGATTATTGGTTTAAAAAGGAAAGATATAAGGTTTCCTAATCCTCGTTGAATGTGAGGCTGGATAATATAGGCTGAATTAAACCTTTTCTATATGAGGGAATAGGTCACAAACTTTATAAATAGAGTTCAATTCCCCCCTCTAAACCCTAATGTTCACATAATCTCACAAAAAGAGTCATCAAAAAGTGATACGTGAGGGGCTGTCTAATTGAAACCAGTATTTAAGGGGGTTCTAAAGGAGAAACTCTTGAGCATCGGTTCATCACAATTTCGCATTAAGAACGATAGATCCTAAATCAATGTGTGTCAATTCTTTTACTTTATGAAACTGTAATTCGCATATCTCTACGCGGTGATCTTAGAGAGCTGCTTAAAGTTATAATTGCAGCTTACATGACATCCTTTATCATCCAAGCTAACTCCTTGGGTTCATCATTTAGTGGATTCTAATGTATTGGGGCTATTTAATCTTGACACTATATTTGGACCGTCGAGACCTTGGGATCGATCAATAGGTTGGGTTATCACCAAGGCTTGCTTCAATAACAACACTCGTGGATTAAACTGCTCCCGATTTATCATCTTTGTGTACCCCTTACTACACGAGAATAACACTTGTGCGAGGATGACGAACATGCCTTATTCGATTATACTTGGGTTAGGCCATGATCCTTATGTGGATCCCTCCCTCATTACTCGAATTATATCAATCATTGGAACACGTAAAATCTATATCCTAAACGATTAAGATTCACCCGGTCTCCGATAAACTGTGGTAGCACAAGTTGTTTAATAAGGTATTTAAGGATGAACTTATTGTGCAGTCACCTACTTCCTATAGTTCTCACTAGTGATGCAATGAATCCATAGCGCCAAAACAATACCATGTGTAGATTTTTTAAAGGTGCAAGGTACAACATCTCTGTACGGCCTAACCCAATATTCTCGACCTAACCTCGTTTAGGTATACAAAGCATAAAGCCAGTCTCTTATGATACCAAGTGGATAGGTTCACTCAACTCTTCACAAATTGCGACTTGTCTGAATTCAAAGGACCGAAATCATGAACCCTATTGCCTATTCTAAAGGGATGGCCTAGAAAACAAATTTTTCTAAATTTAAATGGATTCAAATAGAAAAGTGGATACCGATGATCTTACTGTTGAAAAGCACACTTAGCACTCTCGATATCATAAAATAGCAAGTCAATAAATCTTTAATACAATTTGCACTAAAACCTTGTAATTTTATTACTAAGACTAATTGACTACACCATATTTAACTCTTTAAAAATTTTAATGTCTTTTCTTCTTTTTTTGTCAATCATATAAGGTGCTCGAATTTTCAGCTTGACTAATCCTCGTGAATGCTTGCAAATAGTCTCGTCTACTCATCTATAGATACTTTGGCATTGAAAGGCCAATCATAGATCCAACCTTGGACTGACTTCCTTTTTTTCAAATAAGAATATGAAGCGTGCCTAAATTTACCGGTAAATCTCGGATACATAAAATACCCCACTAATTCCACGAACCAGATGAGACGTGAGCTGAAGTTTTGGTGTGCGTGAACCAAACATAGATCGTTTGTACTTGGCGGCATCGATGCTCAAACCTGTGTCGGGAGCTTAATATCCGAACAAAGGTTCGCCCTTTACAGTTAAGCAGTTGGCAAAATTTACACTTGGCCACCCAAATCGGCCCCGGCCCTAGGAAATAATTAAATGCAATTTATGCCACCTATTTTGACAAAATCCAATCCAACCTCCAATCTCCATGTCCGGAGGACTGAACTGGTCTAAGGTAGGTAAGACAGTTGGCCTACAACTTAGGAAGCATCATGTTGTTAAAATTCCCATATTGGATCAGATAAAGCATCATGTTGGCATAGAAAATGATCTATCTTCCTTGAACTAATGAGAAGAAATTTTCGTCTTGCCGATGTGCGCATGAGTCATAATATAAGCGAGCGATCAAAGGAAAGGAGTTTACAACACCTCTCTCGTTGTTTTTCTCGTTCCCAGATGTTTAATCAGGCAACATTTCGGAATAATATAACTCATTGTTCCGGCATCTTTTTTGGATGATCTTTTTTTCGGACTTTGCATACCTTTTGCGGGGAATCTCGCGGCAAATAAGAAATTACCAGAGAATTTTGCGGAAAAAGCTATTAGTCCACCTGTCCTGTTATTTCTCATGTCGAGATGAGGGAGAAATTCAGAAAAAAAAAAAAGATTAAGCTATTGACAAATCACTTTTGACTTCAAGAAGAGAATGATGAATTCGTGAGGATAGACAGAAGTATGCAATCACCACTGCCCGATTATAAATCAAATCTCGTTAAAGATAAACATTCACCTTATTCTTGGCAAAGTCTGATATACCTATCCAGAAGAGAAAAAAAAACAAAACCCTGTAAACGAACCATCTTAGCAATACCACCACCAGAACCATGATGCCACAAACATGAATATCCCCATGTACACATGGTGGGCAAGAGACACTTTTAGTGCCAAAAGTTGTGTACAAAGATCACTTTGCTGCCAAAAATGTCAATCGAATCACTTCAGTGCCAAATCAGAGATAAAAGGATCATTTTGGTGCCAAATCGGAAATAAAAGGATCACTTTTGTGCCTTTGACGAAATTTTCCGGCCAAAAGTGTTGCAAGTCATTAATAATTATTTTTTAATGTAAAATGACATTAAAAAATAAATAAGTCCACGTGGGCTCCCACATGAACTTCTCCACTTTAAAATAAATTAAAATAAATCAAATTCAAATTTAAAAATTATCTAAAATTTAAATTTGTTTAAAATAAAAAATTTATTAAAAATAAGCTTAAAAATTTAACAAAAACTTAAAATTTAAAAAAAGGAAAAAAGAGTTCCCACACCAGGGCTTAAACCCTTGCTGTTCATTTTTTTAGTTTTTATTTTTTTGTCAATTTTTATCGTAATTTTTCAATTTATTTTAAATAAAATTTGTATCTTTTGATTTTTTATTTCCAAATTTTAGATTTTTTTTGTAAACTGATTAAGTTTGTATTCTTATTTTTAGTATTTTTTGTCCCAAATTTTACCTTTTTTAATTGCTGACAAGACCTTGTTGGAGCCACGTTAGCCTCAAATATTAATAAAATAATGTCACGTCAGAATTTCGGCAAGCAAATCGGACTTGGCACCAAAATGATTGCTTTTCAAAAAAATTGGCACTTAAGTGATCCGATTGAAACTTTTAGCACAAAGTGATCTCCGTACACAACTTTTGGAATCAAAAGTATCCTTTTCTTCAAATTTAAGCATGAGGTGAGGTACGGATTATTAAATCTCGCAAGTACTTCATTCCAATGGTGCCATGCAGATTCACAAATTATGTGTCCCAAAATACAACAGCTCGAAGCCATTTGGATTAGCACTATACAAACAAGTCTCCGTTGGGCACTTCTCCAAATCAGCACACTTAGAGAATGAAGTGAAGAGATGTGTTATCTATTATCCATTTTTATTCTCTCTCTCACACACACACTCTCTCTCTCTAATAGTTCCTTTTCATCATGAAGTTTTATGTGTCTGAACTAAAGACACACATGAACCAAAGAGATACATGAAGACAAGAGGTGAACTTAAGAGATACGTGAACTCAAGAGACATATCTCATTTTGCTAATTTAACCATAAAATCATAATTAGAGCACTTCATTGCTCTGAATTCATTATCCATTTCCACCTTAAGCTTTTAGATGGTTAGTAGTGGTCCGGCAATGATCCCAAGCAGGAATAGAGCATGTTGTTGTTCGATCAATTTCAGATAGTTACAAATTGTCATAAGCTTTTTGTTTAGACCAATTCATTCATTGGTACAAAACGATCCAACTAGTCATCTGCTTTCTTCTCTGTCGATTCTGTTAATAATTTCTAGAGACATGATTTAAGATGGATAATTTCTTGAAGTTATTGCTTTAAGTTAATAGTCGCCTACTTTCCAGTCGATGTTGTTACTATAAAATCTGCTCCAAGAAGGCACACGATGAGCGATTCGACATTCCTTTAAAACGTTCTGCGTTGTGGTTTTGCCGGTAATGGTCCAATAAATAGCGACACTACTATCAACTAAGACGCTTATTTGACACATTGCGGTCGGCTTTACCAACGATTTGAGAATCTGAAACCATCTTATGATTAGCTTTAGCTATGACTATGAAGATATGAAAATCATTTCTCGAAGTATGCCAATCAACCTAATAGCAGCTAAAACGCTTATTTGACACGTGTCAGCAATTTTGATGTCCACGTCTCTAAGACAAGCAGAAATAATGTCTTCGGATGAATTTATGTAGACTGCTGCATGGTATGATACATGCATAATGAGAGTGATGATAGCAACCGAGGCTAGGGGTGTCAATTGAACTAAACCATTGGGGAATATGTTTGAACTGAACCAACACTCATCCTGAACTGAATCGAACTGAAAAACACAGTTCGGTTCAGTTTTCAGTTTTCAGTTCGATTTTCTGATTTTTTTTTTTATTTTCTTTCTTTCTTTCTTTTTCTTTTGTTTGGGATCTCTACGGCTTGATTGTGCGTATGTTGGTTCGATTTCTCCAATGAAGAATATTAACGATGGTCAAGATGAAACCTAGCCTTTCCTTCGTTAGCCACGAGCCCAACCTCCGCGCTTCGTTCTACCATTGCCACTGGAGTCGCCGGCGTCGCATCTCTCCAGCTTGGCCATCTCCTCCGCCCGGCACCTCACTTTCAGATCTGCCACCAAGGGACTGGATTTGGTCGGAACTCATCCATGGCTGAAGCTGGTCTCTTCATCCACCACTCAACAGAATATCCTAGGATTGAAAGTGTGGAGTTTTGCTCTGACACGAGATGCGACCAAAACAGAAAACAATCGTGTAGATGATGGCTCGTTCGCACACGAGGACGGAGGGGAGACACGGAGGTCGGCGCTCATATTCGTGGAGAAGAAGCCGTCCACTGCTCTGATGAGAGAGAGCACGAAGAAGAAGAGGGGGAGAGAGTAAAGCAGAGCACGAAGATAGAGGAAGAGAGAATAAATAAATAAAAAAAGGAGGAGAGAGAGAAAGAGAGAGAGCGCAGACTAGTGAACAATGAGAGAGGAGAGAGAGCACACGCGAAAAGAAGAAGAAAAAAAACAAAATGAAATCCTTGATCCGAACCAAATTGATCTGAACCGAACCAATCTGTTAAACTATCCAAATTCCTTTACTATTAAGCGAACAGAAAACCGAACTGAACTGAAAATGCATGAAATTTCGATTTGGTTCGGTTCAGTTCAGGTTTGAGTTCGGTTCTGATACTTCTAGCTGGGGCAGTCGCCATGGCCCTAGGAGCTCTATGGTAGACCTCAGTATTAGTGGCCAGGGACACACCTCTGCCACAACGCTCGGCCATGGCAACTTTGGAGAAGAAGAAGCAAGGAACAAGTAGAGAGGAAGAGAGCGAGAGTCTTAACGCCAAATGAATAGGTCTATTAAAACTTGACCAACTCATTTTTGACCATGTCATTGAATATGAATTAAAATATAGGCTTTCAATCCATTTTGGGGCCTCTAGATTTTCGTAAATATATCGCTTAGGGGATGTGCGGATGTTGGTCAGCCCCATTATCATGCATGTGATGGCCTCTTGACCCTTTCTTGAGATGTCCCGTTGAGTTGAAATGTCCACTTGCTTGAAATTGGCTTTGGCTTGGGCAACTTCTTTGAAAGACCCAATCTGTGACTTATTTCGAAAAGTTCATGATCTCTGTCGTTACATTTCCTTGTAATAACGCATCTCTGCTCTTGTAAGATCTTTTGAACCATTAATGAACTCAAGATTTTACAGCTAGGCAATTCTTGCTGATTATAGCTTGTGTAGGTCGGTCGTTCTAGTTTCGCAAAGAAGTTATCACAATACAAGAACAGATGAATATCACTAATAATTTCAAGCTACAATAATGGAATCGACAAACCCTAGGGTACAAAATAAAAAGCTTACAGAGCTGAGAGCCAAAATGGGGATACACGACAGACACTACTGACTGAAACAAAGATTGAATTTGCCTGTACATTTTCAGACCGTGGCACATGTCCTTATTTTTTTCAAAGCTTTACACTCATTTTGCAACCTGCATTGAGAGCGACTTGGCAAATTCTATACACAAAAGGGAGTCCTTCGAATTTCCCAACAAAATTCGCTTCGACATCGAACCCTAGATCGAGATGTCGAACATGTTCTTCACCAAGTTGTCCAACATCTGATTCGCAACTTCTACGGCGCATTGCATTTCCAAGCCCCCATTATCGAACTTACCATACAATGCGGATGGCGACGGGTCCTTGTTGGTTTTGGGGAGCTTGAGAGGGCAGGAGGACAGGGGAAGGACCGGCAGGTTGTCGCAGTTGCAGATCTCGATCATGTAACCGTCCGGGTCGTGGAAGAAGAGCTGATCGACCTCGATGCCGCCTTCCGTGACGACCGCGGTCACGTACTCCATGTTCATCGCCTCGAGCTTCTTCATCACGAGCTTCATGTCGGAGCACTGGAACGAGATGTGGTTGTCCTTGGGATTGATCGCCCCTTTCTTCGTCGGAACATCGTCCACTTCAAGCAAATGGATGCCAATTCCATAGTTGAACAGCCTGAAAAGGACAAAGGCCAATTTCCCCATCAAACCCACAGTACTATTCATAAACGGAAGTCCAAAAATCTAAGCATCTACCTAAACAAGGATTGTCGATTTACTCTTATTTATGCCATTTCAAAAGAGTTAGGTGGGAAGTAGGCCCAATTTGGTTATCCCAAAATTTTGTATTAACCAACCTACCAGCTCTAAAACCAAAGTTTTGTTAAATTTTAAAAATAGTTCTAGGAATTTTTACATTTCCGCAATGATTGTCTCGCCAGCATGCGTGAGGCCCTTTGTTAAGTTAAAAAAAAAACTTTTTTTCGATAAAAACAATGATAAGTGAGAAAACCCATATCACCACATGTTTGTCATCTTTTCTTTCTTTCTTCACACTGCACAAAAGCACTTTTGAAAGGCTGCTACAATAAAGTGGGGAACAAGCTGAACCAGCACTAATCACAAACCCAAGTTGGGCTAAGAAGATTTGATTTCTTGAAAGCCCTTCCACAGGTCCAAAGGTGGCTTGATGAAGTTTGACCACATGGGATTAAAGTTCTTCGGAAGCTCTCAAAACTACAACTTAAAAAAAAAACACACACACACAAAAAAAAAAAAGAAATTGGTTTCAAAGATGACAAAAGGTTGTGCTCCTTCATAAAGATTGGAATTTGGAAGAAAAAGTGATTCTCAATGTAAGCCGAGATGCTCCTTTCAAAGACTCGCCGTGAAATTTGAGTGAAAAGGGCGTGAAAAAGATTGGGGACGAGCCGAGATCTACATGCTTAAGCGGGTCGTGTTCGCCGTTCGGACGCTGAAGCTCGAACCACACTGAAGTTTCGCGCCCGATCGGACCAACCGAAACAAGTAAACGAAATGCCACGTCGAAGACCTGGGGCCGAGTACCGCCAAATTCCAACCCCGGTCCGACGCGGTAAGATTTTCAAAGCATTGATTGGGAGCAGAGGAACAAAGAAAGGGGGCGGGGCGGGGCGGGGCGGGGCGGGGGATTTTTTTTTACCAGGCGCCTTCGAAGTCGAAGCAGGAAGGGCGTTTGATGAGGACGAAGCCCAGGACACGCTCGTAGAACCTCACCGACTCGGCCAGCGACCGGCACACGAACGACACGTGGTTCAGCGACAGCAGCGGCAGCTTCGGCTGGTGCCCCGACGACGGCGTCGAGGGGTGCGACGGTTCCGCCAGCCATCTCTGCATCTCCTCCTCCGCGCTCACTATCTCTTTCCCCATCCTCTCTCTCTCTCTCTCTCTGTGGAAGTTTGATGAGTGAAGAGAATATATGAAATGAGTGAGGGAGGAGGAGGGAAGAGTTCATATAAAGGCAAAACCTGAGCTCTGGTGAGATTCACATGGCGTTTTAATTTAAACAAAAAAAAATAATCATAAAAATTATCTGTCATCACTCAAAAGAAAAAACAAAAAATTGCAAAAAAAAAAATATGTCAATTTTTTGTCATAAAGTGATAAATTGAGAAGGGATTATTTCTTTTAACTGCAAAATTGAGAATGAGTCTTGAAGAATCGATGAGATTAGGTGATTCATCTTTTTTGATGCAAGTGAACATAGGACTTGTTCAAAATAAAAACAGTGAAATTAATGCATTCCTTACGAAATCGTCGCGAAGGAGGTTTCTCCTTTAATATTCTAAAACCTTTTCGTCCGTTCGAATTCTCTTTTTTTTCCCTAAATGGTAACGTAACGGTACTGATTTGCTTATGTATGACATAGTTTTATCCCCCGTAAAAAATTCATGAAAATCCGATAGTCCTTTTCGGTGGCATCTCTTTTTTTTGAAAGGGAGAGAGATAAAAAATTCAAGTTTAAGTATCGATGATTTCGGCAAAAAAAAGGAAAACTACGTACAATAATTGGTTTTCCGATTTTTTGGTGCTTGATTGCTGGTAAATTAATCGATGACTGAAACAATAAGCTTAAATTTGGAGGAAAATCACTTTTCTTTTTTATAAGAGGGAAATCAATTTTCTGAAGCCATCAAAAAAAAGAAAATTAACCATTGTCCTTGGCCATGAAAAATAAGTTTCAATGACATAAACACACCCCAATAGAAATCGAGGGTTCAAAAGTAATGTTATTTAATTTTTTTTTTATTTTCGATATGTGTAATTATGTAGAATTATGTCCATATATCCTTCGATCCTTTATATTGGTCAATAAAGAAATCAAAGTAACCAAATAATTCAAACCTATCCATGCCACTCTCTCCACTTCTGCACAAATCAAAGGAATTTTGAGGTGGGGCCCATATAGACAAAACTTTTCACGAAGCGAAGCATCGAGAAAGTTCAAACATTAAAATAAATAAATAATTAATTAACTTAAAAAATTAACTTTCCCAAAGTGGCTCCAGCTAGTAATCACGAGATCTTTTTTATTTTAATCTTAGTCCCGAAGTTTACCGATGCGAAACCACCCTTTTCCGCTTTAGATTAAAATAATTACCATTATCATGTGAAACTTCTGGAACATTCTAATGATGACATCCCTTTTTTTTTCACTAATTTAGCCTTTAAAGCATGTGTAAAAAGTTTTTGTTGTGGTTATGGCGATCGACATCATTAGAAACTTCTGAAACATTCTAATTTAGCTGGACCACCGATCCGAGGGTCCCGGTCCGGTCGGTTCGATTTGCTCACTCCTAGCTAAAATGACTCGATAATAAAGACAATGCTAAAAAAAAATTAATGCCACCAAAGCCTAATAATGTCCACCCTAATATGAATACCTAAAAAATTTATTATGTCACAAAAAAAACTTTAAATTATGTTCATTGTGACGTCAATTTCACAAACCTTTTTTTCGAAAATTGTTCAATCAGTCATAAAACATATTTCATACAGATGTTGATTTAATCCTAAACTTTTCAATGTGCTAATTTAGTCCTAGGCCTTTCTGTGAATTTTCAATGTAGTCCTTCTGGCCAAATTTTATGGGAAGTCGCTGACGTGGCGATCCGGTATCATGGCATGCTGTCACATCAACAATTTTCGAAGAAAAGTTGGTCGGGAGGATTATATTGAAATTTCATGTGAATATTTAAAATTAAATTAGCAAGATTTAAAAGTATAAAAT
>JANUWG010000492.1:0-11570 GCA_025175695.1 Eugenia klotzschiana
GTTTGTCTGCCGGTGAGGGTCGTGATGCCTTGGCAAAAAAAAGAAAGAAAGAAAGAAAAGAATAGAAAAAAAATTCAGAAAAGTATTACAAAGTTGTAAAATATGTCCACGTCAGAGCCGGTCATGCCATGTAAGATAGCCAGTGTCCATGTCAACGATTTTCAGCCAAAATTGATTAAATAGACCATACTAAAGAATAGTTAAAAGGTTTAGAGCTTAATTGATATAATTGAAAGGTTTATGATTGAATTGACATAAATGCAATAAATTTAGAATTTTTTGGTAACTTTTCAGAATTTTTTTTTGCATTGGCCATAATGCCAAACAAATAGTGGTTTCAAAGACCAAAGACTCACCAATAAAGTGGAAAAAGTCGGGACCAATGGCGCGTGAAGATGGGCTCGATCGTGACGATAAAGAAAGTTTGGTTTGAGGATTCTTCTACGAGGGAAATACAGGAGCCAATTTTTATCATGTTATTTCTTTACACCCTTTGTAGTTTAGTGAAACCATCTTGTTTATCGCATAATAGGATGCTATTGTTTTTTTTATTAAAATAATATTTCATTCGCTCCCTCGTCAAAATACAAGATATTATGGCTTCTTGTATTAATAGGATTCTCGAGTCCCAGTCCGTGGGATTAATCGAAAAAAGGGCATTCGGAAATCGAATTCAATCGCATCAGAATCTATCCACGAATTGACCATGAAACGGACACAAACGAGGACAGGAGCACGAAGCCAAGGCAGGAGGCCAATGAAAGATGGACAACCAAGAAGGTCGGCGCCCCCTTTTTGGACCATCAGAAGAAGACTTTCTCGGAATAAACTTTTTTTTTTCTTCCAATTATCGATGCTTATCGTACGCACATACATCGATGAGATCAGCTCCAGAACAGGGTGGCGGATGAACTCGCGCTCATCCCTGCGGAAAAGACCTTACCAAAACGTTCCAGCATCTTGGAGTTGAACATTCCGATAAGATGCTCCGTCCATGTATAGGTATCAGGAATATACATCGGATCGTTTGTTCTTCGGAGTTGTACACATTGCATCTTTCGTGGGTGGGAATCTGTCGTTCAAACGCCCCCACCCCCACAGAATTTTCCTCCCACGACGATGAGAAAAGTGTATATACCTAACTGCTATAACCATTTCATTCGATATGTATATATTCTTAATTTTTTAATCAGTCTACATCTTTCGTCAAAGCTTATCTGTATTGAATATAGTGATCCCACCATGTGATATGACACGAAGTTATGAACTTACTAACCGTTATGACCTGTTGAAAATGAATTTCGTTTCTCTCTAAATTGGTATTTGAAATAGGATGCCTTATCACCTCTTAGGGTTTCAAATGAAACATTTTCAGGCTTGAACGTTTCCACTTATTAGAGGATAGGGTTTGCAATCTAGGTGCCCTAAAGCAAATCTCCTGTCTCTAAAAGGGCTCATTTGCCCCACTCGTTACTGCTAAACGATGAAGCCAGGAGCAAGAAAGAAGCGGCTCTTCCCATAGTGGAGTCACCGTTGAGTGGCAACTGCTTGACTAGTAGCTCGATTGTGTGTGTGTGTGTGTGTTTTTTTTTTTAATTTGGGACTTATATGAATAGTAACTGAATTTACAATAGCTACTTTTTAATTTGTTACATGTGTTACGTAAATTGAGATACTTGTTTTCCAGTTTGGGATTCATCATTTATTGAAGCGGTAGTGAACTTTCATTTGCTTAAATTTTCAGTTAAGTAATTTTTGTCAAAATCTTGCTCACAATGCTTTCACATTTTATAAATTTAGTTTACTTAAGTTTGGTTGCTTGTCAAAATCCTAACACCAGCATTGTTGCCTCTTACGATGCGCTTGTCTCGCATAAATTTAATCATTTGGAGAATATTTTGTAAAAGTGACCGCTCATGTTGCTTACAAAAATGAATGGATGAGAAATAAAATTATCATATACTAGAATATCTAGACATAAATTATTGTCAATAATGAAAAAAATTCATTGGCTAATCATATCAAGCGAAAGACACGATTTTTAGTAAGAATTTATTTTTCATAAAACAAACGGTACCTTAGAAATCAACATAAATCGATTTGCTTAAGTTTGGTTGCTTAGAATGTTACTTATGATAAAATTGATGGATAATTAGTTAGCATAGTGTTTTTTCAGAAAACTAATACTCCAAACTTTTTGTCCCTTTTATCTTCACATCATTTCTACGTATATTCTGTCCACCTGTGATTGGTGGTGAACACGTGGACTTATCTGGATTGCCACGTGACAGATATTGGTCAAATTTTTTGAAGCTTTCACTTTACCATATTGTACAAGGTAAGAAGATTTTTGCGTGCGCGGACTGGTCAACACATGTAATTGTAGGGTAAGCGAGTTGCCAAATGGCAAATATTAATCAAATTTCTTGAGGCTTTCACTTCAGGTAACTTTTGTGTATATAGAAAGGAAATCCTTTATGAGTCGATGTGTTAGTGTTTTTTTGTCTTTTCACTATTAAATTATCCAGAGGAGCTTCTCCGTTCATCATTGTTTTCCCAAAATCTCATTTGGTACTATTAAAAAGGTTAATATCACGAAAAACTTCAAAGTGATATATTTATGATAAATTTATCATAAATTATTGTTTTAAGCACGAAAAATTCCAAATGGATACACATCTGACAAATTTATCCCAAATTATTTTTTTGATTATGAAAAATTCAAAACTGATATACATGTGATAAATTTATCCAAAACTATTTTTTGACCACCAAAAACCCTAAATTAGTACACCTGTGATAAATTTATCATGAACTGATACATTTTTACTATCCGTTAGTTTTCGTTAAACTGAGTTAAAACCACAAAAAACTTCAAATTGATGCACATGTGATAAACAAAGGGTAAAAATCCTCCATGAGTATGTCCGTCAACTATCGCCTATCATCTAACTTAGCAATTTGACATTAAAATTTAACGAAAACTAATGAAGAGTAAATTTATCACAAATGTACCGGTTTGAGATAAATTTTGTCACAAATGTACCCCAAATCTGATCACAGGTAAATCAGTTTGAGATTTTTCGTGATAAAAAAAATAGTTTTTGGCAAAATTTGTCACGCGTGTATCACTTTAAAATTTTTCGTGGTATTAACTCTTATTAAAAGACGCCAACTTGTAGAGGATAGTTAAGGGGTTAATAAAATATTCACAATAGCAAAAGTGTCACCAGTAATTATTCAAATGATTAGATTAGTTTTCAATCAACAATCGAGATATATTACATCACGTGTCGATGGCTACAAAATTTAAGAGGAAAATTATCAAGAAGGCCATAAACTTATTATATGAATATCAATTTAGTCCTAAATTTTTTAATTTAGCCTACTTTTTTTGATCGAAAATTTGGATCAATTTAGTCATAAATATTTTGATGTTTTGTCAATGTAGTCCCTCCAGTCTATTTTGGCAAGCAATTGCTAACGCAGTCATTGGCTGCTCTACGTGGCATGACCAGTGCTAACATAAATAATTTTTATAATTTTTCATACATTTTTCTAAATTTCTTATAATTGTTATTATTTTTTAACCATTGACCGTGATGGTCGCCGGGGCCTGGGGATTACCGGCAAGGAAGTGTAGGCCCTCACCTCGAGGATCTTTCCCACCTTTTTCAGGAAATATGTAAATGTCAAGTACTAAAAGATGATCATAGAAAGATTCCCTGTTTGGCTGATAAAAGGAAGCACCCCGTTTTCAATTCTCGAACCTCAACCAGCACACATTTCTCTCTCCTCTCGCTGGTTGGCTTTCTCTTTGTTGCTATGATCTGAACAAGGTAAACCCTTCCCAGAAAAAAAAAATAAAAAAAATCAAGGGAAATCATAAACCCACAGATCTGTCTGCCCTCCTTCCCTCAATTACTTTGCATTTTCTGGGCTTTTGTTTTGTCTTGTTTTGTTTTTGTGGGTGTGTGTTGTTTGTCGTGCTCAGGGATTTGAACTGGTTTCTTATATTCCTAGGGTTTTCTGGTGACTTTGTTTCGCAGAACTTTTACCATATGAATCAAGATCTTTGTGTTGCTCTTTTGATGTTATTTCCAGGCTCATCGCGTCTCACTCTAGGTGAAATAACACTAGTTTGTTGACCTGGGTCTTTTTCTTTTTCTCCTTTTTCTGACATAGAAAGAATTTGAGAAGAGATACAAGTAAAATGCCGAGGCAGCCAGAAAAGATGGAGAAGATAGACAAGTTGACGGCAAGGCAGGTGACATTCTCGAAGAGGAGAAGAGGGCTGATCAAGAAGGCTCAGGAGCTCTCCGTTCTATGTGACGCTGATGTGTCCCTCATCATCTTCTCAGCCACTGGCAAGCTCTATGATTTCTCCAGCTCCAGGTACTCAAATGTTAATTTCTCAAGTCTATAATTCTTATGACGGGACGGTGATCAGATCTTGACAAGAACAAGCAAGAGAGGATATAAAAGCACGTAGATCCAGAACTTCCAATAGGAGCAAGGAGAGTGGGCGGTTGGAGAGAGAGAGAGAGAGAGATGAAAAAACGACGAATTTCAGAACTAGGATAGGGAACTTCAGTAAGTCTCCAAAAACATTTACACCAGCTTGATGTTGCGGTCTCTTTCTGGTGTGCTGAAGTGTTGAGGCAGATTACATGGGTTCTCTCTTTGTGTTCTATTCCCTCCTCCATCTTGCTTTGTTTAGGTATATGCTTGTTTACATTTGTGCAAAAAGGAAAAGATTTCCTTTTCTTTCCGTCAAAATTTAAAGTGTTATTCAAGTTTTAGAAAATTATGAGTAAATTGTATATGAATTTATGTGTCAATATTAAGATTGTGTTTGAGGATAAGATCGCGTTTTGCATAGTAGGATATTTTGTCTTTTAGTATATAATACACGTGTGTACATGTTAGTAAAAGTGCTGAATTAGGATTGTAGAATCTTCATCAAGTACTGTCAAGATTATTTTGGATTGAATTTTGTTTTGTTTGCTAATGAAAGTCCGAGGAGCGAGTTATAAGATTTTAGTTTGAGTACTAAATGAAAGTCAGATCCATTTAATTAGCCCGAGGAGTGAGTTATAAGATTTTAGTTTGAGTACTAAATAAAAGTCAAATCCATTTAATTAGCAAACAAAACAAAATTCAATCCAAAATGATCTTGATGGTACTTGATGAAGATTCTACAATCCTAGTTCAACACTTTTACTAACATGTATACACGTGTACCATATATTAAAAGACAAAATGTCCTACTATGCAAAACGTGATCTTATCCCCAGACACGATCTTATCCTCAAACTAGTCCAGATCATTCGAGATTGTACAATCCTAGTAAAGCACTTTTGCAAACATGCACCATAAGTACATAAACATGTACCACACTAAAAGCAAAATGGGCTAAGGTCAAGATTTTACTATCCTCGTTAGCACTTTTACAAACGTTTACAATACTATACCCCTTGGTACTTGGTATAGGTATTATGAAACATGTACTTAACTAAACTCTATAGAATTTTCCATACCTCATCTCTCGAGCCTTATTTCAACGCCCACCATTGCCAAGTAATTAGGTTTGCCCTAACCCTTTTTATTTGTATGGATAACCTAACACCAGGATACCATTATGTCTTTTTTTGCCACCCGTTGTGTGTGTGTGTACATATAAATATTTGAATGAGTTTCTTTAATTATAGTAAGGCGAACTATGCACACGCATCTTGATGTAGGTCTCTGCACTTTGATTTTTTTTTTCCAATAGGTCAATAAACTCTTAGGTGCATTTTTTTTGGGCACTCTGTTCATATCTTGTCCTTTTTCTATGAAGTATGGAGGATACACTAACGAGGTATGTTCTCCACTCCAATAGCGTTGAGAAACTGGTCCAACCATGTCTTGAACTCCAGGTAAATCACTTGTTTAAATATGCCTTCTAGGCTTCTATGTTCTCTTCAAACTTAAGACGTGTTCATGAAATGACACAGGTAATCTCTCTATTAAACGAAATATTCCTCTTCAAATTGGCAAGCCTGACATTCTTTTTCCCTAGAGTATAATACCGACATGGGAACACTGATATAAATGAGTGAGAACGAATTTCGTATGGAGGATCTAACCATTTTTTCGCGCTTGTTTTTGTTGTCCTAGATAGCGGAGTACAATCACGAAATGTTGCGCAAGGAATTGGGTGATGTGTTTCACAATCTGAGGTGCGTGCATATGTTTTCTATGCTTGTTTGAGTCGAAATTGTTGGCGGATCAGTTACATTCATTCCCGACTTCTGTAACAGACAGATAAAGGGAGAGTATCTGGACGGGTTGAACATGGAGGAATTGGGACAATTAGAGACGAAACTCGAGGCGGCACTGAGCCTCGTGATCAAGACTGAGGTCTCTTCATTACATATTTTCATTTGCCCTCATGTGCGTTGTTCTTGTTTCACTCTTTTGTTTTTTTCCGCCATGTTGGTCGTTCCCGTCTTTCCAGGAGGAGCGAGCATTGAACAATATCGACAAACTGCAGAGATAGGTTGGTATATCTTCAAGTTGCACAGGTCGAGAAGACTCTTATCTGTTGATTTCTTGCTGAAATTGCAGGAAGCTCGGTTGATTAAAGAGAACAAGCAACTGAAACAGGAAGTAAGACTACTTCCCGTTGAACAATATTACTTGTTAGTCGCTGACATATTGCCATGCCAGTGTCAAAAGGTGGTCATTCTATCTTGGTAAATCGCAGATAAAGATGATGATTTTACGCCGAGGGAAATCGGTGACCGTCAACTCGGACGGCAATAATGAAGTTCTAGAGGAGGCCGAAGGGGTGTTGTTGGAATCGGTTAACAACGTTTCCATCAGCAGCAATGGCGTTCCTCCTGTGGATGGATGATAGCTTTCGTCCCTCACGTTAGGCTGGGTGAGCAAACAAACTGAAACTTATTTACTGAAAATGAATACGGAATGTATCTTTGATGCCCTTTAATTTTGTCTTTTCTGGTAATTTTTTTTGGTCGAATTTTCTGGTAATTAAATTGATTGCGTTTAGATGCTTTGATATTTGCAAAACTTTACATTGTTTATCCGTCGGGTTAATAAGCTGGATAACTTCTCATTTAGGTTTTCCCGACATAGTATTTCTCATTTTCGAAAAGAATAATTACTTTGTGTATAAAAATTGAGTTTACAGAATTGATATATTGAATGTTGTTATAGATTCTAATTGATTGTTGATTATAACTCATTTATTAAAGAGTTAATGCCATTAAAATTTCCAAACGGGTACAGTCCTGACACGTTTGCCCAAATAAATTTTCTTCGATAAAAGTTTTCGACTTAGTATCCTCCAAATCTATATTTAATTAGCATTTTGTCTCATATCTTGTTAAAATATATACGTGGCAAATGACCGATCCAACATAGAAAATTCACGTGTGTTGACGCGTTTGCGTTTTAATGGAGGGTGAATTTAGATGACAGGTATCAATTTGGAGACAAAAGTTAATTTGGGATAAAAAGTGCCAAAGGGTACTAATTTAAGATTTTTTTGTGAGATAAAATTATTTTAGAATAAATGTGTTATGAGAATACCACTTTGGGATTGTCAGTGATAGTTTTTTAGATTATCACAATCTACAATTGCAGTCCTCCAAACATACCTACTTTATTAAGAAGTCTCAGTTTATATTATCCAACATTAATGCTTTATTTTTCTTTTGCCAAACTGTGAAATTTATTTCAAGTGGAACCTTTGTTTCTTTATGAAGAATCAAAGCACGTGAATGATAGAATCGTGGGTGGATAGACTACCCTCGAAGGTTTATCACTGACCTTTGCAACACATTATTATCACAAATTCCAAGACTTTGTTCTTTTTATGCATATATATATGTATATGGTCGAAAGTCTTTTTATGCATTAACTAAATCACTTCGGTTTCAATTTGAGAAACCTATTTTGCAACATTAATATCTCTATCCATATCATCATCCTGCAGGCTTCCGAAGCTGAAGTCTTAAGACAGCCAGCTGGTGCATCTTCTGATAGCAAGCAATAAAGGATTGAAGCCGATGATTTCATTAACAAAAATAAAGGATTGAAGCCTATGATTTCAAATAGCTATTATTGAACAAGCACTTCAAGAAATGTTAGTGCGTACACATAGTTGATGATTCAACTTTTAATATATGTGGAACTCTTGTAACGATTTTCTATTTTTCTATTTTCTTGCTCGGTTGGCTTTGACAACAACATCGATATGATCTATGTTAAGGTCCGCTTAAAGCGGAGAATGTTCTTTATTTAAGAATGTATCATTTGATTGCACGACAAGTCGATAAGTAAATATATTTGCTTTATTAATATCCATACCCATAAAATAATACCTTAATTCGTCAGATTTTGAAAAGGGTGATGTAATACAATATTTGTAATTAGTTGGTCACAATTATGAACATCATATGTGATGATCATAGTGGAGGAAAATTAGTGGAGAATTTTAGAAGGCTGGCACTTTTTCTACTCTCTTTATGGCTTAAACACTCCTCTATGTGTGTTTTGACCATTTTATCCTTTGCGTAGCCCACCATTATTGGTGTAATTTTATATAATTCCTTTTTTGTCAACTCAGTTATTTCATTTCTTCTTTTTTCCCTTGTGGATCCTACTTTCCTCCTGTTCTTCTTCTTCTTCCGGTGTTCTCTCTTGCACAACATTCTCTTCTACGCCTCCCCCTCCTTCCAAAAACTCCGACGTTCCCCGTTTATTATCTATGATGCCAATCCCATCTTTCACCACACTTTCGTCGGCACCAGCATTGGGCTCACGGATGACCTCCATTTATTGGAGCCTTCCCATCTATACTAGATAGATCTATTGACAATCATGAATTCGGATGTTAATAGCTATAAAAGGAGCACGGTTTTTCTCTACCAGAAAATGGGGAAAACAACATTCGAGAAAGCAATAGAAACCAAGTAGAAACATGATTGTCAATTCTAATATGGATTAGGTGATTAACTACAAAAATATTTGATGGTAGTAAGCCACAAAACTCCCTTCAAGTTTACAAAGCAAACTGTAATTTTTGCTTCGAGATCTTATCATGGATGATTGTATGGAAGCAATATTCATCTGCACGCTCATTTCGTTTTCTTCCCTGCCTTCTTCCTGATAACCACATCAACGTACAATAGACTCTTTCTCTTGTAAACTTTGAGGCTTGTAACCCCGAACTGCAGCAGTGAATTGATGCCCTTTGCTTGTTGATTCCGGTACAACAAACCACATTGTTCTTGAAATAAAAGACACGCACTGCGGGAGGAACAATCAGCTATAACTCATATTGTAGCTTAATTTTAGGTACAAGAGTCCTTCAGCCTCTACTCTAGCTTTAAACCCAACCCTACAATTTTGAGAAAGTGAAAGAATTCGGTCTCCATTGTTGTCAAAGAAAACAGATTACCTCAATTTCCCGAGATCAAAGAACCTGATTAAGCATATCCTACGTCACTATTTCCAACAAGTCAACTAGTGAGAAGCAACGACGGTCTCCCAGAACTGATGATGAAGAACTTATGGAAACGATAGTGAGAAATTGAACCTAGAGGGAACAAATCTATATAGGGAACAAAAAGGAGGGGGAAGCAAGAAACGTAGAAAAAGACAATGAGGAAAATGAAAGGGACAACCCTCCGAGAAGGTGAAGATAAAAGGGAGATATTTGGAGCCATCAAAGCCATACAAACGCAAAGCACCAAAAAGGGCCCTTTGACTCTCTCCACCTCAGAAAGTCTGTGACCGTCACTTCAAAAATGTTTCACCTTCTTCCCCCTTTTTTCCCTTTTCACTCTTCAATTTCAAAATAAAAGGCTTTAAGTCCAAGAACGTCGGAGTTTTTGGCATCATAGATAATAAACATAGAATGTCAAAGTTCTTGGAAGGAGTGAGGGGCGAAGAAGGGAATGTCGTGCGAGAGAGAGAACAGAGAGATGAGCGGGAGGCGTGAGAATAAAGAAGAAGAAAAGGAGGAAAGTGAGCCTCGCAAGAGAAAAATAAAATAAAAGAGTTGACAAAAAAAAGATTCATATAAAATTTTACTAATAATGATGGCCACACAAAGGATATGATGGTTAAAACACACATAAAAAGGAGTATCAAAGCTATAAGAGGAGTAAAAAAAGCGCAAGTCTTCTAGAATTGGGTTTAAGTAATTGATCCTTCTGAAAATAAATCCGAACCTAAATTAGAAAAGATTTTAAGGTCCTAAATGGTTGAAGATGCTATAGATCAACATAAATTAATTTTGCTTGAGTTTACTTGCTTATCATGTTACTAATTAATGATTGCTTTATTGATAATTAGTTAGCATGGCGCTTTTTCAGAAAACTGCTACTTTTTTGTCCCTATTGTCTTCACATCATTTCTACATTTATTTCGTATTTCTATGATTCCTGTTGAACAAGTGGGCTATCTTTGGAATGCTTACCAAGCAGCTACTTTAAGACACTGTCTTAAGCACGGTGAATCCAACCAGCTACTTTAGAGATTCTGTCTCCGAAGCCTGATACTCATACTCGAAGATTCTTTTCTTGGTCTGCCTACCAACAAAAAGAAAAACCTGTTCGAAAGATCACATCCCAAGAAGAAGCATAACCCTTTCACTAGAATAAAAAGGAATAATAACCAAATAAATAAATAGCGAATTCATACGTTGTAGGTGCCGAAGGGGAGCTCAAAACACACTCATAGAGCGCGCATGATAACCATTCTATTTTCTCTATTTCTGTTTCAAATCTATTCGACAAATCTATTTTTTCATTTCTGGAATAAATTTTTGGTTTCATAAATAGATTTGAAAGAGAAAAGAAAAGCTAAAAATCGTAACTTCTATATTTCAGAAACAGAAATGAGAAATAATCTACCAAAGCCCTTCATTTTTTCTCAAGTCTTCGACGCACTCTCTCTGTCCCTCTTCCTTTATCGATCACTGCCCACCACCGCCGCAACCACTGCCTTCACCACCACCATCGGCCGTGCTGCCCACCGTCGTGACCACTATTGGCTACTACCAACACTCGCATGCCGCCACCCCTAGCCATGAACCATCGCCTACCCCACCCCGCCGACCATCGCTTGCCACTATCACCACCCGTCGCATTATCAGCCGTCACCACACTTCGCCTGCTACCGCCACCCACTGTCGCCAACCGTCGACCACCACCCATGTCACGCCCCGAACCCCACGAGCTCACGACATCCTGTACAACGATGGTCCATAATAAAAGTGCGACATCCCAGGACTTGTCACCGATCCAAATCTAATCAATCAAAGCGAACGCTAGCGGAAATGATATAACTCTCCCAAACAACAAGCGAGCAAGGAAATGCACAACCATAACGCTATCGTATATACACATTAGCTTCAAAAGTTCATTTACTTCATTTTCACAGGAACTACAACAACAACAACTATAACCAGATAAACCCAAGGCGACCACACTCCTCAGCATCCACCGATCCAACATCGATTGTCCTCGCCAGTTGGGTACTCCGTCACCTGG
>JANUWG010000493.1:0-11570 GCA_025175695.1 Eugenia klotzschiana
TGAAGGTATCAATCTTATGTTGACTGGTAACAATTGGGTGTAGGGACAAGTTTGTGGAGCCACCTTCTAGCCTTCCTTAAATTGATCTAGCTTGGTTATTTACAAGCTTTTGCTTTCTAGCTTTTATTCTTATTCCTATTTCTTTTCTTTCTTATCCAGATTTTTCAAAATTGCCTTTTCTATTATGGGCCTTGTCGCTTTCTATCATCTGCTGTTTGAAATGCGTGACTCGTGCTGAAATTTCTGATTGGATGTGTAGTCATATCAAAAGGCTCTCAAAGCGGATCCTTCATACAAGCCTGCTGCAGAGTGCTTAGCTATTGTGCTAACAGACATTGGGACCAGCTTAAAGCTTGGTGGTAACACCCAGGAAGGGATTCAGAAGTATTATGAAGCTCTTAAAATTGATCCCCACTATGCTGTAAGCTGTCATCCATCAACATTCTCTTTTCCTTGTTCTGCATTGTTAACCACAAAGTGTACTCATATTTTCTCTTGCTCTCAAACTTCTATTTGCATGCAGCCTGCGTATTACAACCTCGGTGTTGTCTACTCTGAAATGATGCAATATGACACAGCCCTTAATTGTTATGAGAAGGCTGCTCTTGAGAGGCCTTTGTATACGGAAGCATATTGCAACATGGGGGTCATATACAAGAACCGTGGTGACTTGGAGTCAGCTATTGCCTGCTATGAGAGGTATTTGCTGTTGGCAACTGATGGCAGTTGGATCTGTCATTGCATTCTCAGTTCAGAGCAACTCTTTTGCTGAAGCTTATGTGGTTTCTTTGTAACAGATGTCTCGCTGTGTCTCCAAACTTTGAGATTGCAAAAAACAACATGGCAATTGCTTTGACAGATTTAGGAACGAAGGTGATTACTTGTACATTTTCCTGGTATGGAAGTTTTATTTTTATTGTTGAACTTGAAGTTGGGGTGGCTGTTGTATTCCCATTCGACAGTAATGCAATGTAAGCCTTATAACCTATTAGAGAGTTCTTTCAATATTTAGATTGGCTAAAAAGAGTACGATCACTGTTGATTCTTGGCACATACTTTGTTACTCCGGGCATTCATTGAGTCACCTGAGCTTGCATTTTGTGTTGGAATTTATAAAGGATGAGAGGGGAGGTCTTGTCCAACCCATTTACTAGTACTGACCAAATCTCTCACAAACCTGAACGCTTGAAGGCTTGATTGGAAATAATGAAATATAGGAATTTCATTTCGCTTTGCCAACTCTGTTTTGGAGTTATAGTACTGGATTTATGTTCTTATGTTCTCTGGACAGGATAACTTGCTATTACCATTGATTTATTTTAGGTTTTCTTTGAATAGGTTGGTTGGCTGAATGTTTTGTTTAAACCACTGTCCAAACATCTCAGTTCTGCCTCCGTTACTCTAGGCAATTGCAGTTTCCTTGAGTCAATTGCTGCTACATGTGTGAGATGAACTGACATACCAGATGGAAGCAATTGAACAATGTGGAAAATACTCTTCTATAGCACATCATAGGCACTTATAAATACGTTTCTAGACGATTGCGTTGTCCTAGCTGATAAAAGTAAATTGGTCTTTTAAAATTTCACCTAAATGCTTTGTTATTTCTTTCCCTGTTGATTGCTTCGAAAAAGAATTTGTTGGAGATAGGAAAGAGTTATACTGAATAAAGATAAATCTCCTCTGTATATGCTAATAGTGTATAAGCTAGTGAACATTTTCAACTGCTAATCTAAAGAAAACTGAGCGGGCTTTTCCAGTTTCACAATCATGGCATCATTGTAAAGTTCGTTGAAGACTAGCACTCCATGTGATTGTATAATTTATTGGGTTGATAACATGATTTCAGATTTTGTTTTGTTCATACAGGTGAAATTGGAAGGAGACATAAACCAAGGTGTGGCATATTACAAAAAGGCTTTGTACTATAATTGGCACTATGCAGATGCCATGTATAATCTCGGGGTTGCTTATGGTGAAATGCTGAAGTTTGATATGGTAAGTGACATGTCGAAGATGATATTTGGCCTTATGTTCCCATCTGTCTTCTTTCTCCTAGTGAAAGATGGGAAAGCTTGTAGTCTAGCATCTTGAGGAACTGTTTTCGGATGTCTATTTAAGCTTGTAGTCTAGCATCTTGAGGAACTGTTTTCGGATGTCTATTTAATTTTGCAGCAATCATTTAAATTCTGAAAATAGCTAGTGTTGATTAGAAATTAAATTCAATTGAAGAACATGCTACGTCGAAAGAATGTAATTTTTTTTTAATGATAAGACTTTTTTAAATAGAAGTTTTCTTGGCAACTGCACATTAACATACATGTTGAGACTCTTCCTCATGAAAACCATTTTTGTATAACTTTTATGTATTGAAAGTTGTTTAGCTTATTCTTCATTCTCGCCTCAAATGAGAAATTTGTAATATCATTGTCTGTAAGTTTACCTTGAGAATGGCAAATCACTGAGTTTGGAAACTTAAAAGGTGGCAATATTTGTGGAATACCATTAGCCATTTTTCAACAATTTTAAGTGAGAGATAGTCTAAGTTGAACTCTTTGTTTCATTAGCACTCATATCTTGGTGTAAATGACGGACTAGACTTGGTGGGTATTGTGGTGTAGATGACATTGTAAGCAGAGGGGATCTCCTTGGTGCCTTCTTGAAGGAAATGTGTTTTTTGATTTAAATAAAAAAGTTATCCAAGAGAATTCCTTGGCCCATTTAATTGCAAGTCTGTGCTCCTTAACATGCTCAAGTTCCTGGACATTTAGAGAATATACAGAGGCCTTATAATATTATTTCTATTTAGCGGTATAGTTTCAAGCATATGCAGGGGTCTATATTAGCACCATAATTATGTTATATTTGTGAATACACCTCATATTGGAGTAGAAATTTGAATCTGTAATTGTTGTTTCCGAGAGTACCATAGTATCTCGGTGAGATAATAATGCTTCATTTGCATTTGCAGGCGATTGTGTTTTATGAACTTGCTTTCCATTTCAATCCACATTGTGCTGAGGCATGCAACAATTTGGGAGTAATCTACAAAGATCGTGACAATCTTGATAAAGCTGTGGAATGTTACCAGGCAAAGCTTTTGACCCGTGATTCCTGAAAGTTTACCCATTTGTCAACCATTATTTATGCTACTGACATTGTTTTCTCTCACTTCACAGTTAGCTTTATCAATCAAACCTAATTTTTCTCAGTCATTAAACAATCTGGGTGTTGTATACACGGTTCAGGTTTGTGATGATTCATAATTGAGATATATATCAATAAGTTTGCTTGAACTACCTCTGACTTTCTTCTTATTTCTCCTCTGCCTTCTCCTCTTCTTTTCACTGGCAGGGTAAAATGGATGCAGCTGCTAGCATGATTGAAAAAGCTATTATTGCTAATCCAACATATGCTGAGGCATACAATAACTTAGGTCAGCGCTGTAAAACATTTTTTCAGTGACTACTGAATAGTATTGCAAGTTGGACACATTGATGATGTGTCATAGGCTCATAGCTGATATTCATTCTAAACATCGTCAAAAATATTATGTGGCTCCATAATTATCGTATAGCATCTGTTGCTCTTACTTTTCCTTTTTGGAAAAGTCCACTTGATGGTGTTGTCCTATTTATTTTTCTATTTCTTTGCTAAGCTTGTCCTATCTACCTTTTGATTTGGGGCAAGGGGAAAAGCATGTTTAATGTCGAAAGGCTGGATTGAATGGTTCAGTTGCTATGAAAAGGCTAATAAATTCATGGAAATTCTACATGAATTGTCAAGAGAATTCTAGAGGTAGCAGCTGCAAAGTTGTAAATCACTAAAGGTTTTTTTTTTGATTGGCAGAAATAGTTAGAATTATTTGGTATCACTTGTATGAATATGGAATTGATAGCTCATTTTGACGTCTGGCTTTTTCCCTTGGTTGCTTTAAGTAAATTAGACTCTATAGAGAGAATCCGGACCTTCAAGGGCTGCTGCAATAATCATGTCTTTTTAGCAGCAAAAAATTTATGCATGTTCTTGTGTAAGTTCAATTCCAGTTGTCTGTGTGCCTCCACTGTCTAATACAATGGAGTTATCTGATATTGTTTGCATATAGGGGTTCTTTATCGAGATGCTGGCAATATAACAATGGCAATTAATGCCTATGAGCAATGCCTCAAAATAGATCCTGATTCTCGGAATGCTGGCCAGGTAATCTTTGTCTTTATATACAGTATGGTAGTGTGCTTTTACGATAGATTATTTGATCATTCTTCCTTGCTATATCTTTTTTTTTTTGGGGGGGGGGATTATATTCCTCGTCTTGTTAAAGGCTTGAATCTCCTGAAGTAGCTCCGTTTATGGTAAATAAATACTGAGAATACCTTTATGTGGTTCTCACATCGATTTATGGTAGTAGAGAAGCATGTAATACTGAGTTTGTTGCTCTTGACGTGAGGGTTGAGGATATGCACAGCTGCTATCTTCCTTGTGGGCTTCATCATACAAGATACTTGTATTTGCATGTCTCTGACTTTGCCTTAAGCATATTAGTTCTTCAATTTAATGTGAAAGTTATTATTATTATTATTATTTTTTGTCAAAGGAGCCTTCATACCAGTTCAGTACCCTAATTATCTAGTGATCATGTGGACTTTTGGTCATAGCATCTAACTCTAATGTTATGCTTCTCCTTTCAAGGCCCGTCCTCAAGGTATTCAGAGCCAAAAGGAAGTAAAGAAATATAAAATGAGCTACAAGAAACTGATTTAAAGTTGTCAACTTCATTAATAAAACTGAGTGATGTATTGGTTTCCTGTTAATCTGATTTTTGTTTTTCTGCTGAATGGATTTTGTGCTATGAGTTCTATTTCTTCTTCACTTGTGGACATTCTTTTGGACAGAATCGGCTTCTTGCTATGAACTACATAAACGAAGGGCATGATGACAAACTTTTTGAGGCTCACAGGTTGGCCTTTGACTTCTTTCAACTTAGCATATATCTTCTAACACTTGTATGATCTCCAAAGAGGCTTTCAATATGTCTACTACAGCACATGCCTTTTGAAGCATTTCCACAGTTCTACTTCAGTATATCATTGTGATGTAGAAGAAAAGATCTCCTTTTATCTTCTTTGACTGGGGTAGACACATCTTGGTTCATCATATCTCAGCTTTCTTTTCCTCTGTTCGTCTTTTATCTTCTTTAACTGCACTTGATTCTTCTCTCTTTGAGGAGAAAGAAAGATAAGGTCAAAGGCATTGGCTGTGCTGCCTTTAAGCACAGTTACTAGTTAAATGACAAAAAGCAGCTGCACACACTCTTCAACCCTGAACAACAAATTTATGTCAGAGAATAAACAGCTGCGGCTTAATGCAGTTTTAGATCCAAATGATTGCCTGTTGCCCTGTTTTGCATCTTGCATGCTTAAATAGATGTTTCAATCCATAGTTGATTGGTAATCATCACTTTTGAGTCTATGTCATCTGGTGATTGATGTCTAAGTTCGTCTTAATGGGCTAACGTCTTGATTCTTCTCTTGAGTGTATGATGCCTATTTTACGCTGATAGAGGTCATACTTTTGGAAAAGAGTGGGTGCTCACTTAGCTGTTGACTAAGCAATGGGTCACAGATGATGAATATCTGACGTGTTTGTGGGGGGAGGTTTCCTATGTTAGAGTAGATACAGTTGGTTTCCAAGAGATCCAAGGGAAGTGTTTAGTTCACAGTGATTTGACCTTGGGAATTAGTCATGGCCGAGCATGGTGATCAAATTTCAAACTAAAGAAAGGTTTTCTAATCCCATTTACTCATGGCAGGTAATTATGTTGGTTCTACTCCGTAAAATGCTAAAATCCTTCATTCCCCTATGCTGATATAATTTGCTTTAGTAAGATGAAATTTATTGATCTTTAAGGCTACCTTGTGTATAGAAAAATCGTGTTAAGTTTTTGTTAAGAATTGTATTGCATCATATTGATGGCATGGCCAAAATAGGGTAAATAACTTGGGTCATTCAACCTTTGGAGCGACTTCAATACTTTTACTCTTTCAATTACATCATTAAACTTTTGAGATGTTGAAAAAGAATGATGGAACACTGGCATGGCATGCCGGGTGACACATGGATAAAGTGTCACATCATCATTTGTTACGTGACACATTAGTTCTTTTACAGATGTTTGATGGCGTGGCCTCTATCACAATTGATTGACCTGATCGAGGTTTCACAAGTTCAATGATAAAGAAAAATTGAACCTCCATCCATGTCTTTTGCTCTCTAAAATATGCAAGAAAGGATCCCTTTTGGTGTTTACTGTTGGTACTCTTTACTTGTTTCATGGTATGACAGTTATTTGGTGGCAATCATATTTGGGATATGACAGTTATCCGTTCTGAACTGAAAGTCTACATGCAGGGACTGGGGTAGACGCTTTATGAGGTTGTTTCCACAGTACACTTCATGGGAGAACACAAAAGATCCAGACAGACCTCTTGTGATTGGATATGTGTCTCCTGACTACTTTACACATTCAGTATCATATTTCGTCAAAGCACCTCTTTCATATCACGATTATTCAAATTTCAATGTGGTGGTTTATTCGGCAGTTGTAAAGGTACAGTTCACATTTGACATAATGACTACTTCAGAAGACATCTTTCGTATAACAATTATTCTCAGGGTTTCCTCTGAGAAGCATGAGACACATGGTGCATCAATTTGTAGATCTTGCTGCTCTAATTGTGTGATAATAATCACGTGTTAATTTTCTCGTTTCTAGTTTCTCTGATCATGTCTGGGTTATGCTGGATGTGATGAAAAGTAAGAAAAAAAAAGGCAAGATCTGCTTTTCATCTGTTTTCCAGAATTGAACTGGATCAACTGGCTCAACCAGGGAGCTGTCCTTGGTCCGGTCTGGTTTTGATTGTTGGTTTGTTTTGGAAAATACCACTTAAAATGAGTTTGGACCCAGTTCAACTGATCAAACTGATGAAGTGATCCACTTGGTCCGACTGCATCTTGACCTTCAAAATTAATATTGATGAGGTGGGCCTTTGATCTCCTGACCCCTTGGAAGGAGTGACAATGCATAAGCCACCTGTGAGCCATCATTCTTAACCTGTACATGTCAAGTAATAATACATGACAAACAGGAAACATCCCTGCAAAGGCATTACCATACCGAATACAAGTGCATTTTCATGATGGGTTGAAGTGGCTCTTTGCCCTTCTAGCTAGGAAGGAAGGATGCGTCAGTTGCTACATTCCTCATATATATTACTACTTTGTTTGATGACATCACTTCATATCTAATTGTCTGGTTGAATTGGTTAAACCGGGAAATGGGAGTCTCACCATTTATTGTATGCATCCCTTTTTGAGAAGACTATGTTTGATTTGATTATTCTTTGCTCGTGGGCAGATAGCCAAGAGATGCTCTATACTTCTGTCTAAGTTCTGATAGCTTCAGAATCTTCTTCGGAAACTTGATTTCTTTCATCTTCGTTATTTACTGAGAACTGGTGGGACTTCGTAGGTTTGTTTACTATCTAGATCTTGTTGTTGAGTCATCACAACTGGCTGAAAATTTTATTCTGGCAGAAGTAGTTTAGGGAAAAGCTCTTTGATATAAGTTTATAAGTCCGTAGCATCGCGCTGTTAGTTTAAGTCACTTTGCGGTACCACTGCGGCATTCGCCTATTTTCCTGCACTTATTTTCTTCTGTCTTATTTCTAATGCAATTTTTTCTATGCCATTGTTGGTTTGCTGTAGCTCTTGGTATATGACAGAAATACCTTTCACACTTTGATAAGTAGGGGAGGATTCTCAAAAAAGAAAAAAAGTACCAAGGTGTGAACCCTGTATGAAATGGTTGAGGACAAAGAGTAAAGACCACAGAGTGTCCCAATTAAAGAACTAGCTGCTGACTGTCAGGAATTGTGTCCTATATATATGCCTGTCCTCAAATTGAAACAAAAGAGAATCTCAAGCAGCTATATGTCTCACTGAGAGTGGCGATAGCTCAGTCCCATTTAAATTCTTTTTTGTTGGGGCTTTGGGGGGAGGATTCTCAGAAGTCCCTAATTAAATTTTGATACTAATACACGCATGGAGGGTTATCCTTAAAATACTCCTCTCTCTTTGAAAAATCTGTAATTGCAATAATCTTGATACTAAAAAGCTGCATAATTAAAACAATAGTGACTCAGTGTACTGTTTGAGGCTCTTTTTTGCATAGAGAACTTTTGGTATCTGGTTCTCTCTTCTTTTCTGCAACACGTTGAAAAGACTGACTACTCTGCAAAGAGGGCTCTGTAGCTTTATTGAGTTCTGGACTGCTGTACTAGCTTGCACTGACTTCAGCGTCGTTAACCGTCTTCGACTCAGCCATTCAGTGTTGAATGCTTATCCAACTTCTATATTTTCTTGCAAGGTCAATACTTTTAGCCATTTTGAGTTTGTTTATGATTTTTTGAAACTCATCCGCTTTCTGATGCATGGCCATTCTGAGCCATGGTCGACCCTTATCACAAATGGTTACTGTCGTTAATTCTTCACTTGCTATCCATGGATAATGTGAGGACTGATAGGTATTTGGTTCCCTCCAGACTCGACATATTTTTTGTATGCTATGCAGGCAGATGCAAAAACTTTCAGGTTCAGGGATAAAGTACTGAAAAATGGTGGGATATGGAGAGATATATATGGAATTGATGAAAAGAAGGTTGCCAGCATGATCAGGGAAGATAAAGTTGATATCTTAGTTGAACTCACTGGTCATACTGCCAATAACAAGCTGGGAATGATGGCTTGCCGACCTGCTCCAGTTCAGGCATGTCGTTAATTCTGTTACGCATGCTATTTTTTCATTCATTCAACTACAGTTATTCTCTCCACCCATGCTTAATTCATGGAAACTTAAAACGATATATAAGTTTGGTCCTTTGGTTTTTCTCATCAAATAGAATTTTTTTTCCTGTTTTTGCTTTGGAGGACTTGGTGCAAAAATCGCTTGATTAGTTACACTGTAGATTTCTTTTCCTGAATGGTACATCAGTCAATTTTGAACATAATATGATCAAATGAGTTTTCCAAACGGAGTGTTATCACATATCGTTGAGCCACATTTAATGTAATTTGGAAATGCCAAATGGTGATTTTACATGGTTACATGTTATAGTGAGAATGTTAACCCTTCTTCTTATTTGATGTCTTCAAGTTTAGGCATAACTTTGTTATTATTAGACCCTTTTTAGAAATTGTTTATCATTACACTTAAGGCTTGGTTGATGCAGTTTGTGAAAATTTTCTGATCTCAATTTTGGTCACAATCTCCAGATGAATAGAATGAAAAGCAGTTTTACTTTCTGAAGTGATATAAGTGTGTTTTAATTA
Organism: Eugenia klotzschiana; assembly: GCA_025175695.1. NCBI lineage: Eukaryota > Viridiplantae > Streptophyta > Magnoliopsida > Myrtales > Myrtaceae > Eugenia > Eugenia klotzschiana. The sequence goes on from JANUWG010000493.1 coordinate 9,388, forward strand.
ATTTTGTTGTCACAGGTTTATTCTAATTAGTGAGCTTACTGCACCAAAATTGACATCACAAATAAAGTTGAATTTTATTGTGAATACCCATAATGAGATAATATGGTTTGTTAAGCATAACTGGACTTCAATAAGACGTTTATCTGTCATTTTGAGTCTATAATTACGCATGAGAATTAGGAATGTATGTCCAGTGAAGGGTCTTTGTTTTGATATTCTTGTTGGCATGATACTTGTCTGATGCATGATGTGTTAGCTATATGCGTCTGACTTACAATGATACAACTATCTGGTAGCTTTTTGATGATTAATGTGGTTGTCCTCTGTTTTAGGTAACTTGGATTGGCTATCCAAATACAACTGGTTTGCCTACTGTAGACTATAGAATCACCGACTCCCTTGCAGATCCTCCCAATATGAAGCAGAAGTATCTTCTCTCTCTCTCTCTCACGCGCGCGCGCGCAAGCACGCACTTGAACTATCGCTTTGTTGTTTCTGGATCTTATAATTGTTGGCTCGATATTTGAGTCCCTCCCCCAGGACATCCTCAAGGGCAAAATGCTATTCTGCCTAAACAATATGAGATGCTTGCAAATGTTTTATTGTTCATGGTGTTTATGTAGTGGCAGAAAAAAAGCGTGGAATTTACTCAGTTATCTGCAGGCATGTTGAAGAGCTGATCCGGTTACCAGAGTGCTTCCTTTGTTATACACCTTCTCCTGAGGCTGGGCCTGTTTGTCCAACTCCTGCGCTTTCAAATGGCTTTGTAACATTTGGTAGCTTCAATAACTTGGCAAAGGTATTGATTAACATGCTGCAGCGACTGTTGTGCTCATACATTGAATTCCTCGTTTCTGCCTTGCCTCCATTTGATTTTCCTTGTGTGCGGGGAAGTGTTAAGTATCTGACATTTTTAATTGTTGCCCCTATCTCTCTTCCTATATCAGATAACTCCTAAAGTGCTGCAAGTTTGGGCAAGAATACTTTGTGCAGTTCCAAACTCTCGTCTGGTGGTAAAGTGTAAACCTTTTTGTTGTGATAGTGTAAGGCAGAGATTCCTCGCAACTTTGGAGCAGCTGGGATTGGAACCTTTACGTGTTGATCTACTTCCGCTAATTCTTCTTAATCATGATCATATGCAAGCATATTCTCTCATGGATATTAGGTAACATATATATTCTCAATTTGTTGGATGCACTGCTAGGGAGCTCTGTCCCTACTCTCTCTTCCAACTCTCTTTCAATCATAACCTACGTATCATACTTTATGTACATGCTGTTGGGACCTGTATCTTTCGCCCCTTCTTTTACTCAAATATCATTTTTCCATGTCTACAAATTTGTTGTACCTTTCCGTTACTGCATCCACAGTTGTAAATGTGCTGCTCGATTGTTGGGTCCTGTATCATATAGCAAACTAAGGGCAAAGCTTATCAATAAAGTAAAATTTAAGTAATTGGCTTGTCTGTGTCCTCATTAAAGAGGAACAGAATGGAAGTTCTACCGACTGTTCTTGTCTCTTTTTAAATGGTATCCATCCTGTTTTCAGTGTAGTCTTAGAACTGTCAAGATTTTCATTTGTAAAACTTGAAATTTTTAACTTTAATGCGTGGGCTAGTTAATGCCTAACAGACAAAGTAAAAATCATTTTTTGCTCTTCTACATCTTCATTCAGTTGGCTGCCTACATCAGTAATCCTGAACAAGTTTCTGGATGCATCAGAGTTGCTGCATATTTTGGTTACAGATAATAATTTGTGTTGTTCTTTATGTTGTAGCTTGGATACTTTTCCTTATGCTGGAACTACTACAACATGTGAATCATTATACATGGGCGTCCCATGCATTGCAATGGCTGGTTCAGTTCATGCTCACAATGTTGGCGTGAGTCTCCTGACAAAAGTTGGTGAGCATTTTGATGCCTATTGCTTGTTTTGAATCATCTTTCTTCTAAGGTAGAAACAACGCAATCCTAAACTAAGGTAGACTAGAATATCCAGTCACTGCAGTCCATTTTTCTTTCAAAGTCATATTTCATACAGGGACACCTAATTAACAGTTACGGTTGCTGGTCATCCTAAAATTTGTAGAGGAATCTATCGTCTCTTTGAATGTCCCGTATTAATTTCCGTCTTTGTTCTCTCAAGTTCTATACATTATCGCTTTGTTTTCCTGCATTTACTGT
>JANUWG010000494.1:0-11559 GCA_025175695.1 Eugenia klotzschiana
AGGGCTAAAGTTGAAGTTTTTTTTGGGTATTGGGCCCATTAACCACACAAATCCTTATGCAGTAGATATAGGCAAAGTAAGATATATTGAACAGCAATTTATGATTCCCATTTTCGTTAGATTAATTGCAGGGGCAGCAGAGAGAGGAGACTGGAGACCTGCATGATCCACTTAAGCACACTGTCTTTGGTGGCCAATCGATTGTGCATAGTAAGACAAGCAAGAATCAAAGATTTGTCATTTTGGAGAAACTCTAATTATCAAGTTTGTTTCAGTTCATCTAAAGAGAGCGAGAGGGAGGGCCTGTTTTAGCCCAAAATAAATGTCAATACACAAGAAGCGCTTCTTTAGAACATCACACATTCTGTACTTTACACTGTCTATAATAAATCCTGACACACAAACAGATCATATCCGACGTGACTTCATCTTCTTCCCTACTTATTTCTTATGATGCTCCTTTTCTTGACAAAATCGCGTCGGAGTAGAAAATGTTTTTTAATCTCATTTTCTTCAAATATCATTACATTATGTGTCTCCCAAATGCTGAAGTGGATCATCTGGAACGGACATCAAGCATAGATGATCCTCCTCGACATCAGGGTGGGAGATGATGCAAGGATATTTGATGGAAATGAGATCAAATAATTTTTTCCACTTAGAAACAATTTTGTCAGCAAAAGGGGCATCATCAAGAACAAGCAGAGGAGTAGATGAAGCGATGTCGGATATGATCTTGTTGTGTGTTTGGACTTATCACATATGGTATAAAGACTAGAATCATTGCTATTCTAAAGAATCACTTCTTGTGAATTGGGATTTATTTTGGGCTCTCTCCCTTTTCTCTTCTGCGCTCTCTTTAGGTCAATTTCAAAACGTTTATGACCAGACTCAAACCCGATCTGACCCACCCGTTTAACAGGTCTACTGAGAAGGGGAGCGGTTCGCAGTAGTCTCACCCCGCCCCACGAAATTCCCCTCTCCGCCATCGCGTTCCTTGTTTGCTTCCCACAAGTTGGGCCCAAGGAGGCAAAAACCATCCAAATTCGGTGCCCATTCCTATTTTCTTTATACAAAGGCTTCTGGGCAAAATGCACCTCCTTGTGGAGTGAGTACTGTAAGTGTTGATAGGCATCACATAAATAAATGAAAAAGAGAAATCGAGAAAACGGAACAAAATTTTTCTTTTGAAAAATATATGACATATATCGGCGAATAAACTGTGAAGATAATCTTATATTTTTGCCCAGTCAATTACTTGCAGTGCAGGGAAGGTCAAATTCTCTGAAAAAACACTAACTTGTGGAGTGTGCCAAAGAAAAGCACCAACTGTCAGTCGAGGCTCGATTCTGGCATCCATCAAGCCGCCGTTCATTTTTGCCGTTCAAAAGACATGGCATCCCACATGCATTGACGTTGCTTAGATGTCCAGTTTTCGACTATAGTCAAAGTAATTCACACTCATATGGAAACTACAGAAAAATCCTCGAGGATAATAAAGTAATACATTACGATAAAGAACTCAAACACCAAACAATGCAAAGGAAATAATAACAGTCTCTCTTCGATCTAATTTTTCCTTCTTGTCCTCTTGCCCAATTACAATTTACAATTCCGTCTATATCGACTATCCAATACACCACAACATATAAAGCAAGCGAGAAAAAAGAAGCCTGAATTCCGGCATCCTCCTGCCATAGAAAACAGGTCCTTTATCGTTCATTGCACCTAAGTATTGTCAAGAATTTACCAGTGTATCCTCTCAAGTAGATAAATTAGAAATCCTGCAATATATAGCTATATGGGTAATTCTTTTTGGTGTTGTTACAATACTACCATTCCTGATTCAAGTCGTACGGTGTCCTACAATGCATATACAAAAGGCCTCGACTCGAAGTTGTGAGACGGAGAACAGCATCGTACAATTCAATCATAATACTGCATGTTTTTCCGAACCACATATGAACCTTCAAGCAGTGGACAATGGACTACTGCGGTCATAGTCCAAAATCAATTATGGATCCAATAGCTATGACTGCAGTAGTTCATCGTCCACTGCGTGAAAGTTCATCTGATGTCTAGAAAACATGCAGCATTATGTCCGAATTGCACGATGATGTCCTCCTTCTCACACCTTTGAGTCGAAGCCTTTTGTATATGCATCGTAAGAAATCGTACAACTTGAATCACGAAATATCGCAACGACACCAAAAAGAGCCACTCCTATATGTTGCAGGATTTCTAATTTAATTACATCCATGCCTTTTCAATCCTAACCTCGCCAAGCTTAATCTAAAATATAATCACACTAAGCGCACAATAAGAGCATTTTATACTATAACAAGCCCATTTTCTATTATATCTTTTTCTCTCTTTCTGTTATGTTTTATACAACTCTCTCTCTCCTCCTTTCGTTATTAACAGAATCGATCAAACTTACTCATTCGTCTATTCTAAACAAACGCAAGCAAGATCAATGTTCAAGCCTCCATCTGCTTAGACAGAAGCATCCGTACGTTACTACGTTGTCGTCCACTACCTTTGGTCGTCACCGGACTTCCTCCGTTGGCCACCATCTCAACTTCAGCCACAGCATGACCGAAACAAACAAATAAAAAGGAACACGATGAACGAACCGGTGCAAATGAATTCAGAGATTGATGCTGAGGCCACGTTTTCGAGTTATTTCTCTCCGGCGATGAGAGAAACAAACCCCACTAGGCCGTGTGATTCAATATCTGCGCTGCAAAGTAAGGGTAGAGAATCGACATCGGAACCGGTGGAAACAAGGGGTATTATGGAGGGCGTCGGAATGGCGAACGGTGGACGAAGATTGCTGAAGGCATCGGGAGGGGCGATGGAGAAGTCCACAGTGATGGCACTGGGTTTAAATAGGCGAAAGAAGGCATGACGCGTGGTGGTTGCAGCGACGACGATGAAGGCGATTATGGAGGGCGTCCAAGGGAGAAATCTGTTATGGCGCAATCTCCGTTTCTCTCTGACTCTATCGGCTGTGAAAGAAGACATGACCCGTTCCTGGAGTCAGTTGCGGTGAAAGAGGAAGAGTAAGAGAGCGAAGACGAATTCTCACGTTAACGGCTCCACAAGATCCACTTTTTATTCTCTCTTTGACTCTCCCACTTTCACTCTCCCACACGCCTCCACCGTCTCACCCCGCGACCACCAGGCGTGCAGCCACCATGTCAGCCTGCAAAACCGCCGCTGGTCCCCAGCTCTTCCCGGGTGATTTCGGACTGTCCTCTCTCTTAGTCGCTCTCCGATTCTTTGTCCTCTCTCGTTCTTGTTCAATAACCCGTTTACTGAGGAAAAAAAAAAACACCGAATTTGGACTTCTGGTGGATCGATTGTACAAAAGAGATGGAGCTGCGCATTCATGTTTTGCGAGCAAAGCGATTGTAATTTAGTAGTAAGAAAATTCCGTCAACTGGTCGGCTTGTGCTTTAGCTTCTGGTATTGGGACTTCATCGTGAACTCATCTCACAATCTTTTTCTCAGTTGCCGAAAAACTGTGACTTGTCTAGTTTAGTGCGGCATATACAAAAAGTGTGGATAACAACATATGGTGTTCCTGTTCTGGAACCGTTTGCCGTGGTCGAGACATTGAGCAACACCCGCCCCGCCAGTTGCTGAATTCACCTTTTGCCATTCACGCTCGACGAACTACCTTTCCATTACTGTTTTCCTCTTGCTGTCGAGCCAAGTGTGCTTTCGAGACATTTGCAGAACAAAACTCAGTCAAGTGCCACGATCAACGGCCTCCGAAGCTCGATTGTGTATTTCAATGTTTCCGTCGCATTGGCTTATAGAACTGTTGAAATGTTAAGTGTCGGGGCTAGTTATGTAATTATACTAGGCCTATCACTAAGCCTATATGTACTTACTTTGTTATCAGAAATAAGAGATTATTATTGCCCTTTTATCTTTAACATGGTATCAGAGCCTAGATTAACCTAAACCCTAGAAAACTCACCGACCACCAGCCGCCACTACCGGAGAATCTCGCCGCCGGCGACCCTCCCCCTCCAGCGTCGCCCGAGGCTCGCGAGCCCCACCCAGGTCCGGTGACCCTCCTCCAGCGTCGCCCGAGGCTCGCGAGCCCCAGCCAGGTCCGGCGACCCTCCTCCAGCGTCGCCCAAAGCTGGCGAGCCCCGATCCGCCGTCGTCCAGCGTCGCCTGAGTCCTGCGACGCCAGATCTGACCTCCCGAGGCTTGGCGACGTCAGCCCAGCTTCACCCAGGGCCGGCGACCTCAAGGCCGGCGTCGTCCAGCGTCGCCCGAGTCCCGCGACGCCAGATCTGATCTCCCCGAGGCCTGGCGACGTCAGTCCAGCTTCACCCAGGGCCGGCGACTTCAAGGCCGACGTCGCCCAGCTCCGGCCGCGGCTGGTGACCTCAGATCCGGCATCTTCAGACCTAACGATGGCTTCGGTACCTCCTTTTGTTTGGTTTGTGTAATGGAATTGCTGAGTTCTTAGTTCTTTGGTTCACTACTGTTGGGATGGAAGCTGAGGCACGTGGTTCGTGTGATGGAATTGCTGATCTATGTGGCCCGTGTGACATGTGAATTGAGATCTGGAATTTTGTGATACTAGTGCGATTTTGGGGGTTTCTGATTTGTCTTCTGCTGTCGTTTGTCGTGTGTTGAAGACTTGCTTTTCGGATATTGGGTTATTGAATTGGTGGACCTAATTTAAGGTGGTTATTAATTACGATGGCTGAAAAATCCCCTAGTGAATCTGTTGTGAGCATAGACACTAGTATTACTAATCTAAAATTGAGTTCTGTCAAGCTAGATGGGACCAATTATCCGTCTTGGTCTATGGCGGTAGAGACATATCTTTTAGCCACCAGACAACAGAGTTATCTGACTTCTCTTCCACCTTCGGATAAGACGAAGTTGGATGATTGGCGCTCTGGCGATGCTGCTATTCGAACATTGTTGTGGAATACTATGGATTCCAAGATTTGTCCTCAGTTTATGCGGTGTACATCAGCCAAGGCTATTTGGGACAAATGTGCTCTTATGTTTTCAGGTCGTGATAATATGACCCGTGTTTGTGATGTGTGGGAAGAGTTATTTGATCTGCGTATTGGAGACATGTCTGCATCTGATTACTATTCTAGGTTCACTACCCTTTGTGAGAAACTGGATACTTATTTGCCTCCCACTGATGATATTAGAGAGTTGGCCAAGCGCCAACAGGATATGAGAGTTGTGTTATTTCTCCGAGGGCTTGGTCCTACTCATTCTTCTCTCCGACAGCAAATTATCTCCCAGGGTACTCTTCCATCGGTAGATGAGGTGTTCTCTCGGGTCCTTCGATGTGTGCCGGACTCATTATCATCTGCACCTGTAGCGAGTGCTATGGTCTCTCAGTTTTCTGGTGGCCGTGGAGGCCGAGGGCGTGGTCCTCGGGGTCGTGGCAGGTTTGTCTCTTCGCCAAGTCGTGGTCGAGATGGTGGTAGGGGTATTGGAACTTCTCGTTATTGCAACCACTGTCAGCGAGCTGGTCATACTGAGACTTATTGCTATACCCTACATCCTGAGCTTCGTCCACGGGCTGCTTATGCCGAAGCAGTGGAATCTCCAACACAGAAGGTTTCTGATCAGTCACAGGAGATACCTAGCACCATTATGCTGACCCGAGCAGAGTACGAATCCTTAGTGCGTCCCATCCAGGTGGTGGATTCCTCTGCTCCTACTGCTACTTTGGCACAGACCTCTTCAGGTAGTCCGTCTTGTTTACTCTCTTCTGCACCGACTTCTTGGGTCATAGACTCTGGTGCCACAAATCATATGACCGGTAATTCTGAGTTACTGACTGGTATTACCTCTATGTCACCTACTTCCGTTACACTTGCTGATGGTTCACAGTCACATATCACTGGTCAAGGGAATATAATCTTGGATCCCTCTCTTTCGCTTTCATCTGTTTATCATTTGCCATCTTTTCCATATAACTTACTTTCTGTCAGTTCTCTTACTACAGATTTGAATTGTTCGGTAACATTTACTTCTACTCGTTGTGTCTTTCAGGATCTGAGGACCGGACAGATGATTGGTGGCGGACATGAGTCTAATGGGCTGTACTACCTGGACAAAAACCTTATTGCTGCGGCTGCTCAGAAGAAAACCGCCTCTGACTTATTTCAGATGCACTGTCGTATGGGTCATCCACCACCTGACATTCTACGTCATTTTTCACAAGTTTCAGAGTCTCTGAGTTCTATCCAGTGTGATACTTGCCAATTTGGCAAACATCATCGGGTATCGTTTCCGTCTCGTATCCAGCGTCGTGTGTCAAGTCCTTTTGAGTTGGTCCATTCTGATGTTTGGGGACCGTGTCGTGTCAGTGATATGTCTGGTTATAAATATTTTGTTACATTCGTGGATGATTATTCCCGAATGACATGGTTATATTTAATAAAAGATCGAACTGAAGTCTTTCATTGTTTCCGTATGTTTTACTTTGAAATTCTCAATCAATATCATGTTTCTATTAAATGTTTGCGTTCTGATAATGCCAAAGAATATATGGCTGTTTCCTCTGGCTTTCAATCATTTCTAATATCTCATGGGATTTTACATCAGACTTCTTGTTCTTATACCCCCCAACAAAATGGGGTGGCTGAACGAAAGAATCGTCATCTCTTGGATGTGGCCCGCTGCCTTCTTTTTCATATGAACCTCCCCAAAATGTATTGGGGACATGCCGTTCTTACAGCATGTTATCTCATAAATCGTCTTCCATCTTCAGTGCTTCATGGGGGCATACCTTTCTCCACTATCCATCCTACAAGGTCACTTTTTACTTTACCGCTTCGTGTGTTTGGGTGTGTCTGTTTTGTCCATCGTCTTGCTCCTGGTCATGATAAGCTCGATCCACGGGCTGACAAGTGTGTGTTTCTTGGGTATTCTCGTACTCAGAAAGGATATAAGTGTTATAGTCCAGTTAGTCGGCGGTTGTATGTCTCGACAGATGTGACATTTTTTGAGGACCAGTCATATTATTCTTCTATTGCCCAACCAGTGACTTCTTCCGAAGAGACTCTGTCATCGGCCATGGCTCCATTGCCGCCTGTCTCCCTGAGAGGTGTGCCCGGGCCATCGTCTGATTTTCAGTTCTTCGATCGGACTTATCAACGGCGCCATTCTATTCAACGTGAGGCAGTACAGTTACCACCTGCATTAGACTTACATGCTCTTCCACCAATTAATGCCACGGCCTCTGATCCGCAAGCTCCTTCTGATATTCCCATTGCATTACGCAAAGGTACGCGCTCTTGCGTTGGTCAACCCAATTCTCGATTTGCTCCCTATACTGGTTTGTCCTGTCATACACATACTCGTCACCCTCTTTCTCAGTTTTTATCTTATGATCATCTTTCTCCTACATATTCCTCGTTTGTTGCTTCTTTATCTTCTATGTCCGTGCCAAGTACAGTTGCAGAGGCTCTTGCCCATCCAGGTTGGCGGCGGGCTATGGAGGATGAAATGCAAGCGCTACAGGATAATGGAACATGGCAACTTACACCATTACCTAGTGGCAAACAGGCTGTGGGATGTCGTTGGGTTTTCACAGTGAAGTTTCAACCAGATGGCTCGGTTGAGCGTTTGAAGGCGCGTTTGGTTGCCAAAGGTTACACCCAGACCTATGGGGTTGATTATGATGATACATTCTCTCCAGTTGCAAAGATACCATCTGTTCGCGTTTTTATGTCACTTGCTGTCCGATATGGTTGGACTCTTCATCAGCTTGATGTCAAGAATGCCTTCCTTCGTGGTAATTTGACAGAGGAAATATATATGGAGCAACCTCCGGGGTTTGTTGCTCAGGGGGAGCCTGCTGGTGTTTGTCGCCTACGCAAGGCATTATATGGGTTAAAACAGTCTCCTCGTGCCTGGTTCGGTCGTTTCAGTGATGCAGTTATTAAGTTTGGTTTGCAGCGTTGTACTGTGGACCATTCTGTATTTAGCTCCACTTCTCCTGGTGGGTGTGTGCTCTTGGTTGTATATGTAGATGACATTATCATCACTGGTAGTGATACTGTGGGCATACAAAAGTTGAAACAATTCTTACAAACAGAATTTCGCACAAAAGATATGGGATGTCTGCGATATTTTTTGGGCATTGAGGTGGCCTATTCACGTGATGGCATCTCATTATCACAGAGGAAATATGTTCTGGATATTCTCAGTGAGGTTGGTTTTCTTGGAGCGAAGCCTGTCGACACTCCGATGGATCCTAATGTGAAGCTTGATGCAGAAAGTGGTGATTTACTTCATGATCCGAGTAAGTATCGGAGGCTAGTGGGTAAGCTCAACTATTTGACTGTTACTCGACCAGATATTTCTTTTGCTGTTAGTGTGGTTAGTCAGTTTATGAGTGCTCCTCGCACTACACATTGGGAGGCGGTACTACGTATTATTAAGTACTTAAAGGGAGCACCAGGTAAAGGACTTCTATTCAAGAATCATGGACATCTTAATATCATTGGCTACTCTGATGCTGATTGGGCTGGGTGTCCTATTGATAGAAGATCGACTTCTGGGTACTGTGTGTTTTTGGGAGGAAATCTTGTTAGTTGGAAAAGTAAGAAGCAGCAGGTTGTGTCTCGATCGAGTGCAGAGGCAGAATATCGGGCCATGGCTCATGTGACTAGTGAGTTGCTTTGGTTGAGGATGTTGTTATCCGAACTCAGCATGCCATCCTCAGCTCCCTCAGTTTTGTGTTGTGATAACCAGTTTGCTATGCATATTGCTTCAAATCCAATCTTTCATGAGCGCATGAAGCATATTGAAGTAGATTGCCATTTTGTGAGAGAAAAGATTCAAAAAAAGGAAATAGCACTTGAATACACATGAATCGATGATCAACTTACTGATCTTTTCATTAAGTCATTACGAGGTAGTAGAGTGATTACTTTGTGTAATAAGTTGAGGCTCTTTGATATTTACGTTCCAACTTGAGGGAGAGTGTTGAAACGTTAATTATTGCGCTTATTTGTTAGCAAGGATATTTTAGTCTTCTTCATTATCAGAGAGCTATATATATTGGTGTAATCTATTATTATTAATAATACAACTCTTCTCCTTTCGTTTACAGTAGGTCAAATAAGAGTTGGTAATCCAATATTGTGTGGTAACTAAATGAGATAAAAATTTGGTATGTCACGTTAATTTAGGTAGGTAATATCTTAAAAAGAGCCGATAAATATAATTTTGTAACTAATGCGAATGAAAGTAAGTTAGTACACAAATTAGTATTTGCAAACAATAAACAAATTCTCGTAATTTCATGTAATTGGCCTTTTCGTTTTCCAATAGTTTTCTGGAACAAAAGCATGAATTTCAGCACTTTACGCATTTAGTTGGTTTTAGAGGTTTACTTTGTTGATTTGATTTGTCCTGTTGGTCCAATATTTGCAAATATCCACTCGTATGTGATGTTTGCAAGGGCGGATTTACACCCCAGTTTTTAAAAATCATTTACATATTCATCCAATTTCTTTAGAGTCCAAAGTGTAAGGAAGTATTCTTAGAAATTTTTAACCAAAAGAGCATCCAACTTTAGGATACGAAGTATTATTATTAGGAATTGTTATCTACAACAATCATGTTTCTAACCTTGAAATATGAAAAAAATGATGAATAATTATTTCCAAACATGAGAATTAATGCTTTGACTTATGACTGTACTTATCCCTTAGCAATGCTCTCTACTATACATCTGCTAAAAGAATGATTTATTAGTGGATGATACTATGGGATCTAATTGAGGAGGGAACCTACCTTCAATCTTTTGCAACCACAACAAGATGGTGTGCCATCTCTCTTATGCTCACGACAGTACTTTTGTCGCGAAAAAGGATCTCGACGGAACAGAAGGCGGCCGTTTGCATCCACTGGGATCTGTAACCAAGAAAAAGGCAAGGAAAGAATGCAGAAGATTTAGGGAACTTGTACTTTGGTTGATCACATCGAGAATTCAAATGTCTAAAAGTATCAAGTTAATAGATTCTGCTTGAAGAAAAGTCGCCGGAAAACAAAAAAAAAAAGGAACTCTTACAGGTTGCCCGCAAACAAAGCATACTGGACGACGATGATGTTGATAGTGGTGGTGGTGGTTGAGGCGTTGGTCTTTGTCAATATTCTGATAAATAGAGTGATCCTCAGAGTCAAAAACCTATCAGTACAGACATACTTTCAGATTTCATAATAATAGCATGTAACTAGAGTATTATGCAAGAACTTTGAATGAAATAAAGCTACATTGGAACCTCGTGATTAGTAAGCTGACCATCGGAAGCATAAGAATGGACACATTCTGGATGCCGAAAGGCCTGCCTGTAGCATAGAAGGAAGCCAATGAATCTCTTATGAACAAACTCAGCGTCTTCTTCTTAGACTTTCTCCCATAAACAACATTCATAAGAGTAGTAAAAAAAAAAATAGGAGTGAGTGTATAGATGAGCACCTGTTATCGAGATCAAATGAGAACGGAAAAGGTTGGAATATGCTTGCAATGTCAAAAGGTGAGGTTGATTCATTATCGGGATAAAATGAGAACGGGAAAGGTCGGCCTATGCTTGCAATGTCAGAAGGTGAGGATAATTCGAAGGACAAATTTTGCTGGAAAGACAGTGCCAAATCTTCATCCTCCAATTCCAGTTCTTCATATTGTAACCAGTCCTTGGTTGATGCTGCTCCATAGGGATCATCGGCTGCGTGGCATTTACCGTTCATCTGAATCAGGATCACTGCAGATACATGGTAAAGAGACATTGTCGAGGAAAGTGAAGTACTTTTGTGTAAGAAGGCTTCCAATGTGGCTGCAACAATTTCTAGGTTCTACATTTGGTCAGGCAACAAGAAGAAATATGCATTTAGGAATCTGTAAAACCTGTGGCCCAGTGTGGTTTGCCGGAGAAAAGTTTCATGAACAATGGTCTGATTTACCTTGATCGTCTTCTGAGATGGAACGGATGCCGGCCATTTGGTAGTCCGTTTCTTCTTCCTCACCCTTCGTTGATTCGTCCTGCCCATTGGGGTTCTACAACTGTTTAACACTGTTCTATTGCAACTTATGCAGCTATACTTCTTGTGCATTATAACCTCTCATGAATTAAACACAAGCGAATACAACAATAACAAATAAACCCCAACTTATACTTCTTGTATTACCTCCGTATCATTGGGCTCATCGGAACTAAAACGACGTTCATCATCCTCACAGCTTCCATTGGATCTCTGTCTGGAGCAAGTCACAAGCAAACCCAACATGTGTTTAAAATTAGAATATCAGTACATCTGAGTAAACAAACAAGAAGCAACTAGGGGCATGAAAGTATGACATCCAGGCACGCATACACATAGAGGAGGAGATTTTCAGAAATATGCTTGATTAAGGTCGTGTACAGACTTCGAGCTCAGGAAAAACATTTGCCAATGTACTTAGCTCCATAGCATCCGTGAGATTTCTTTCCAGACTTAGCAGGAGGCAGACTAGCAATGTCAATTGGAAGCACCGCACACGGC